>ML809198.1:0-23304 GCA_009831015.1 Picea engelmannii
TACTTCACACACACCTAGGATTTATTTTTCCTAAGGTTATTCCTTGTTTATTATTCATAATTAGTCATTATCTAGTCTCCTATATTTTAGGGGAGAATATTCCACCTGGAGAATATTCTCTTTCAATTGACACTTTAGTTTGACTAGTTGAGTCGAGTTTAGATGTTGCATTGGGATCATCACCATGCAACATTGGGATCATCACCAGGCTAATTCGAGCTTTGCTTGGTATCATCACCAAAGTGGTGCATTAGCCTTGATTCCCTAAGTTAACTCCTCACTACTCTCTGTTCAGTCAGTTAACTGAAGACTAGTTGACTAGTTAACTCAACTAGGTGGCAGTTCACTCCCGTAACTACCTGAGAGACTAGAATAGGCGGCAGTTCACTCCTGTAACTGTTGGTGTGTGTCCAGATCACTCTAGACCACCACTATGGCGCATTGGTTCACCTCAAGTCAAACTCATTGAATTATATAGAGTATATCATGTGTAAATTATTCATTATTCACAACGGTTAATGAGAATTCTTTCATTCTTTCTCTCCTTCTTCTTCTTTCTCCAATTCTCTCTGCAAATGTGTGTATTATTGTTTATCTAGATCTATTCTATGCAGGTTCAACACATTTACAGAATAGAGCCTTGAGGTTTGTGGATCTACCAAAGGAAAAGAGAATGATACTTTAATGGTGTTGTATGAGAAATTTTTGTTAAATTCTTGAAGAGCTTTGAGGCGAGCAACTACTAAATGTGTATCTAATTTTTAGGAAGAATCATTTAGTTTCCTAGAGAAATACACAAAACTAAGCATGGAGATATGGTTGGATAAAGCATGGGGGTTATGATGTTCTACTAAAGGAAAAGAGATCAATACTTGATAATCAATCATATATGGGTACATTCCCTATGTTGGTTATTGGGTCTCCTAAATGGTATTACAAACCATGACATAATAAATTTATGTTTGTTGAATTGTTTAACTTGTTGAATATATGTCATCCTAGGTCAACTTCCTTTTATATTCCCATTAGGTTGACCTTTCTAATTCGTTCAATTAGGTCAAATAAGGTGGACTTAGTCTAATATCTCAAATGATGATCTAAATAGTCATCACAACTTAAAACTATTGGTATAATTTCCTTTACCTATGTAACTAGTGACCACAACTTAATAATATCGGTATAATTTCCTCTACTTAAGTAAGTAGTCACCACAACTTAATAATATCAGTATAATTTCCTCTACCTAAGAACCACTATAACATTCCTCTTTTGACACCTGAATTGTATTGCACTGATTTTTTTGCCAAGTGTTTTAATGACAAGAATTATGTTATACAAATGATCTCATATGTAAAACATGTAAATATCTTATATGAGTTCCTTGTGTGGAGCTCAAGGCCAAAGCTCAACTAGTGAAAGTCTAGGCATGAACTTTCAATTAATAGGCTTGGAACGATATTATCAAGAAATATAAATATTATTTCAAAGATTAATATAAAAGGAAACTGAGCATGTGCATACCTGCTTGCTTGTCTCACGACCATCCTTTGCATTGGCTCTGACCATGGTGGTTAACACTGGAGGGGGATCCTCCCCCTCTCCACATATTGAATCAATAGCTTTTTGTACCTTGATTATTCTCTTAGTAAATCCACAAAGTCCCTACAATTGATATTTGTTAAAAAATTGGATCGAATCTTTCATGTCTCTTTGCCTCCTTTGTCCTCCAAGAAGATGGTACTTTCATTGGCAGAAAAGGGTTTAATTGGCTAGTTTATTGGCTCATGGCCCTCTCCAAGAGCCATGGCCATCTAGGTTCAGAAAACAAGGGAACCTATGATCAAAGGGAAACCATCCCACTTCTTTTGTGGAAGGGGGTTTTATGCCTTTCACTTCGAGTTGAAGGAGGATAGAGACCTCATCTTTAGAAATGACCCCTAATTTTATGGTACCAAAGGAATCTACCTGAATAGGTGGGCTCTAGATTTCAACCTAGAGAATGATGTGCCCTTAATAGTCCCTGTTTGGGTCAAGTTACCCCACTTACCTTTGCATTGTTGGGGAGAAGACCCATTGAGAAGCATTGAGAATATTTTTGGAAGGTATATCAATAGATCTTAGCCAAAATAAGGAAAAGGGTTTGCTAGAAGCAGTTCAAATGATGCTAGATAAATGGGAAAGAATTCAACATGTGGATTATGAACAAATTTTATTTAAATGTAAAGCATGCCACGAGTATGGACATTTCTCGAATGATTGTAAGAAGAATGCCCTAGAAATTCAACCAACTTAGGAAAAGGAAGATTAATGGCAACAGGTAAAAAAGAAGAAAGTGACAAACAGACAAGTAGCACCTCCAACAAACCATAATCAAGTGTCTTTTGTAGCCATCCAGTTGAAGGCTTTTGGACCAGGGATAGTAGTGTGTCAGGTCTAGACTAGTGCTTTGGATTCAAATCAAACTCAAGCATCTCAAATAATATCCCCAGAAAAGGGAAAAGGTAAATCTTCAAATCTTGTAAGAGAAAGATGACCACACACTAACATGAATATATATGAAGTCATAGCTCACATGGATTCAGTTCTAACTCAAGAAACAATAGGTATTCCATTATTCAACTAAGGTAAGAAAATAACAATGCCAATACTTGAAGGAAAATTGGAAATGATGCCCTCGCTAGGTACAAAAAGTAACTTTTCTGACCTAGATATAGAAATGGAACATTCCCTAGAAAAGTCTCATTCTTCTACTAGTATTACCACTTGGAAAAGAGCTCACCAACATAGTGAGGAGATCCCAAAGAAGGAGAAAAGGAAGAAGAAAATTTCAAGGAAAATTTAAGCAGAAGACTAGAAAAAATCTAGGAAACGAATGCAATGAAGAAATAGATAGCAAGGAAAAGGAGCTGGGTACTCAATCTACAATTGAAGAATAATTTGGCATTGGTACCAGAACCACTAGAAATCAAGGTCCTGCAAATCCTCCTACCAGGGTTTTGCAAAAATGAACTGGGAAGTAATGAATATTGTCTCTTGGAATTATAGAGGAATATTTTAAGGGTCCAATGGCCTTTTGGTCAGTTCTTGAAAGTGGTTGATCGCCATCTTTAGAAAAGGCTCGATGGCCATCATTTGAAAGGGCCCGATGGCCTGTCAAGCACATCCTTGAAATAAGCATGATGACATCTTTCAGGGTTGTTGAATGGCTTGTGTGGGTATTCAAATGTTATTTGAATTTGACCGAATGACCTATTAGGAGAATTCAAAGGATGTCAATCAAATTATGGGCAATGAGATATATAACATTAAATTGGCTCAATGACCTTTAATTGCTTCTTGTCTACAAAGTTTGGAAATCGATCATTCAAATAAGCTTGATTATTTATTAAGGTTTTTTAAAAGATGTTCTTTTGAAGAGATCCAATAATTTATCATAACCTTTCAAAAAAGAATGTTCTTTTAAGTTGGCTCTATGATGTGTAGAGGGTGTGTGAATGTTGTTCTTGCGGATGTGATTTATGTCCCGTTGGGGACATTTTTCAACCTGACCCAATAACCTTATTGTTTTAAGATGTTCTGAAAGTGGCCAATGGTCTATTGGACTTATCTTCTAGAAAGGCCCAACGAACTATTGGGATTATCTTAAAAAAGGTTCGACATGATTTTTCAAATAGGCCCAATGGATTATTTAAAAGAGACATAGTGGCATAGTTACACCATGGCCTAGAACTTTCATGATTGGTTATTTAAAAGAGGCACAATGCCTAGAAGTTTCATGATTGGTTACTTTGAAGAATCCTCTAGACGTTTCATGATAGGTTACACGATGGATAAATATATGGAATAAAAAAGTATCTCATACTAAACCATGGGTGGTTGAACATTGCATTATTATATTTTGCACTAAGTTTTGTAATGTTGGTGGTCCATGGTGATGGGTGACATTAGCAACTTAAACCACTCCACATTCCATGTGGGGGCACTGTATAATGTTTTCTAGATACATCATGATACACATCACCATCCACGATGAAGGGCAGTGAAATTATGACACGATTACCACATATACAACATAGTCCATAAAACAAAGGTGAAAAAAACAGGCACACCACTTTTGGTTATTACGAATCCATTAATAACATTTATTAGACACGTGGGAGATATTTTGCTTTATTCAATCATGTCTTGCAAACAAGAATATTCTTTTAGAGATTATCACAACTAGTATTCATATTCTTCTTATTTTCTTGGCAAAAGATCTTTTTTATTTAGACATCGAAACTTGGAAATTGGATTTCATGTATGTTTGTGATTTTTTTTGGGTGGAAAATATAGTTTTACTATTATTCTATTATGTGAATTTTTTAAATAAATATGGATTATATATATAATGATCATATCAAAATAAGATTGTAATCAGTTTTATTTCTATCCCAATTTCTTCATGGTGTAAAATGTCTACATAATATATATTATGTTGTTTATAAAAACATATCAAAAACGTTTCCAGCTATAGTGATCAGTTTTAAAATATGTAGACTTTGTCTACTAAGACAACATCTCCTTCAACAATTTCTTCATAACAGAGCCATCCAGTGGATTGCTTTAAAACTTTTTTTGATATATTTGATAATTGATTAATAGATAAGATTATTACAATAATATATTCATTAAAAGTTTAAAAATTCATTTATGAGAATGCAATTTAAGTGAAGCGGATAATGTTTTTTTTTTATTGTTTGGATTAAACCTAATCCATATCTTAATATTTGATTTATTAAACTATTCAAAAGATAAAATTTATTTTAGTTTATTTTATTAATATTCCTCATATTTCGATGTAGAGATGTTACATTGTATCTTGTTAGAATAATATATCTTTATGTTAGGATTTTATTGCATTTTAATACTTATTTTCTAAAAATTGTGGCACACAAAGATGTTATAATTTTTTTTCCTGTGAAAAACAACATGTAATTTTATTCAAGTCTATAAAATTACAGAAGTATATGCTGTAGCATTCTTTGACCTGTTCGCCACATTGAAAGACTAAGATTTTTATCTCCTATCCAAAACTGGTCAATGTGCCAAAGGGCCCATATTGTCACTTTATTTTTAAGTTCCTGTTATGCCTAATGANTGACATTAGGCCCATCTTGTGTTATACAGAAAAGAACCAAGATAAATGAGCTTGCAAAGAACCAAGATAAAATGAGGCATTGTCCTTTTCAAACTTTATCAATGGAAGTTTCAAATTTTGTTCCTTTTAATTCAATGACAATGGCATTGAGAATGATTGGTCACTTATTTCAATTAAACCACTAATAAAGTAAGCAACCAAGCAAATGCACCTTGCATTCTCAAAAGAAGTATAACCTTTTATTAGGTGGGGAGATGAGGAAATAATTTTATAGGTTCACTTTCAAAGACTTTTATTAGGTGGGGAGACGAGGAAAGAATTCTATAGGTTCACTTTCAAAGAGGTCTTGATTCAATGTTTATGAGTGCATGAGAAACTGAACAAATAAATCCATGGGTTCCAACTTTGGGTTTGAGTTACATAGTTATTAATATTCTTATAAATATTTTTTGGAATGCATAAATGAAGATAAGTGTGGGTTGTCATTATTCATTCATATGATACACATATAAATAATTGTGGATGGCCTTTCGATTCATCTTCCAAGAGGTCTCTTGGACTCTCGATGACTGTTACTATCACTTAACGTTTCATATTCCTACACAAGTGAATGATACCATAACCCTTAATTGATTAGGTTTCAAACATCCCCCCCCCTTAATTTTAAGGGGTGTATGTGAGTCCAAGAAGATAGTTGAAATCTAGAAGTGGACAACTAAAATAAAGAAATGGACAACTGAAATATGGAAAGTGGATAGCTGCTAATGGCTAAATGTTCTCTCTAAATCCGGTGGTTTTGGGATGACCACAAGTCAAAAGTCTAGTAGAAGTAGATTTTTTCTACTAAATTGTGGTGGTGGTTTAAGGAATACCACAAATTGATTTGGTGGTTTACGGATGACCACAAACTCTGGAACTTGGCTCTAAGGCTCAATGGTTCTCGGAACATTTCCTAAGTTAGCCAGAACTTGATGTCCTCTACTAATTAGAAGTGCTCTCATATGCTAGTTTAAATATGACCATAAATTGTTCTCTTGGAGGAGTTGAATGTCTTCTACTAAATAAAGGTTTAAGGAAAACCACAAATTGTTGTCTAGTAGAAGCTAATATCTTCTACGAAGTGGAGGTTTAAGGAAAACCACAAATTGTTGTCTAGTAGAAGCTGATATCTTCTACGAAGTGGAGGTTTAAGGAAAACCATAAACCAATTTGGTTGTTTTGGATGACCACAAACCAAATCACACTCACTTGTTACTGCTCGATTGATAGGACTTCAAAACTTGAAGCATGATTGTCAATCATTGTTGTTATCCCCCCTATCAGGGACAAGGTGAGAAGATGCAAATATTTCCTCTGCAAGATGTGTCAATACTTGAGAATGAATTCTTCGATATGACTAATATATCTTCTTGATTGTTTATGACCATTTCCAAGAAGTGACCCACCCATAGTGGTTATTTACTCTTGTAGATTTCGTACATTTGGAACATCTATTTGAAGGATGATTATTCTTTCCATAATGCTCACAAGGATAAAGATCGAAACATTGATCGTCCATATGGTCAACTCGATGACAATGTTGGCATTTCATAATCTGCTCTTGAACTAGAGTAGGTGAATACAAACTTTTTCAAAGCAATCTGACACTTTGGAACTGGATTGGTTTGGGATAATCCAGAATATGAAAGGTGACTTCCGTTTTATATCCAATAATTTTTTTGTGTTTTTTGTTCCTAATTTCTACCCAAGGTCTGATGATTGGCTTATAAAGAAAAAGTTGGTATGCACTTATATCTGAAGTGGGTTCACTGAGTTGCTCTTGCACTGGTTGTTGGTTTGAATCAACGTCATCATCTTCTTCAAAAAGAGGGTTTTTTTCTGAACAAGGAATAGTTTATAATGTTGAACATTATTTCATTCAATTTCCTCTTGAAGAAGCCAAGTTTTAGTTTGAAGCACTGCTACTTTGGCTTGCGAAACTTGCAAACAAGTTAGGACAAATTGCATAATTCCTTTGCCAATTGTGATTGTATTGTCCATAGAAGAGAGTATCGGAGTTTCAAATAACTCTAATAACCCCTCAACTCAATCCATAACCTTTACAATGCAAACTCAACAAATGAAGGGTGTCAACTTCTACTGAAAATGCACCCCTTTACCAAATCCAAAAAACACAATAATGATCAAACCATAATGAATAGATGTATACCAAATTCATTGTTGGAAGCCACCAGGGTAAGTACCATGGTGAATCATCCTGCAGTTTCATTGTTTCTATCATTGACCACCCTCAATGGTCACTTTCTCTGGGGTCTACCTTCAATCCCAGGTCCTTCGTCAACAATGAATACAATGCTTGTCTTGAAATGTCTGTCGGTGCATGGACTTATTGGATCCCTGCAATTGTCCTTTCCAAAAGTTGAGCACCATAATAAACTGCATATTTTCTCCCAAGTTATATATGAATCTAAAAGGCATAATGGAAATTCTCTTCGAAGCAACAATATAGAATCACATCTATGTTTACAAGGATGAAGAAGGCACAACCAAGGCTTGAAAACACAACCCACCAATCTAGATAAAAATAAATTTCCTAGAATCTAATGGCAGAAGATGTGCAGATGGAAAGGAAAGGCCATCAATAGTTGAACGTATGGAGAAATGAATAACTAAAAGGACCGACATCAAATAGACTGTTGTTATGCCTCTCCTAAAAATTGTCACGAACAAGAAGAAATGACATTAGGAAAAGGTATAGAAGTAGGGTTTCAGGCATGACCCTTTCTTTCACAATGTTCAATGAAAGCCCGCAAAATGACACAACTCTTTAGTGTGGTCCCAAATTCATCTTTCCACTTCAAAAGCAATCTATCTTCCTTGGGTCACATGAAAACATTAACCACTATTGGAAGGCAAGGTTGTCACCACCATGGATGTCATTTATGCAGGGCAAAACCCCCTACGAATTTGGTCTCAAGAGTGTGGTCTCCACGTGGACAAGATTCTTAATCAGATTGTACGTAAGGAAGGATTTCGAAGGAACTCTTCCTTGCTCATGGGTTTGGAGAAGAACCTCATTTGAGCTACCACTCACTAATCTACATGCTTAAGAATAGTGCAAGAATTCACATCAATTAAAAGGATGAGAGTCGTGTAGATAAGGTGTGGGAAATTGATGAGGATGTTGTAAGGAGAAAACCAAAATCCTAATCGAGCAGAGAACGATTTCACGTAGAACAAAGCGTGTGAATCCACCTGAGAAGTGGGGCGTTTTGCACAAAGAACAGACCAGAGGGAAAACTGACAGGCCATAGGGACATACAGGAAGGTAGAGGGGTGTATATTGGCGGAAAGATAGGCAAAGAGACATTTCTACAAGTAAAACGCCCAGAATTAACCTCTACCATAGCATATTTCAGTCTTAAGAACTATAGGCTTTGATACCACTGTTGGAACGTGGTATCAGAGTGGAGATAAGCATGAGTTTCCATTATTCGTTCATATGACAAACATATAAATACATTTCAATTTACCTTTGTATTCATCTTTCAAGTGGTTTCTTGAACTCTTAATAACTGTTACTATCAATTGACATTTCATATTCCTACACAAGTGGAAGATACTTAGATAACCCTTAACAGATTAAGTTTCCAATAATATTGAACTTATATTGTTGAGTTGCACATATAACAATAACAAAAAATACATAGAAAAGTTAACACCAATAAAAAAAACAATAAAAATGATACCACATTAATTGATTTGCTCTAAAGAAAAGAAGTGTTCATCGAATAGTGTTACAATCTCAACCAGTGGAAATTTGAAGGAGCACCCTAAAATGAATTAAAAACAACATATAGATCATGTGTGCACAAGTTGTAGTAAAATACACTCAATTGTGATGCAAGTAAGAGAGTGACAACTCTAATGATCAAATTAGAGCCCAACCATTTAGTAGATGGATGATATAGTAAGAGAATCCTACTTTAACTTTGCTCTAAAGGGAAATATAAATATAGATATAAGCAAAAGGCTCAAAGGAGGATGAAATTAAAGGACATCATAGTCTCATTTTTCTTTTGGCTTTTCAAGTAAATTATTTTTCTATTCATGAAATGTCATTTTAAATAAAATGGGAACTTCTTTGCATGTTTCTGCAATTTCATGCAATCTTAATGATAACATATCTTTGTTACATGTGTGCACGATGAAAGCATACAAATGAATAAAGAAACATAAATAAAACGAAATTAGCAACCCAAGAGAGAAAAGACATAAGAAGCTTGCTTCAAAATTGATTGAGTCTAGTAAAAAGCCAAAATGTAGAGGGAGGTGTTATGATTACTAATATGACTTAAGAAAAACAAGTTGGCTCTTGAATATATTACTGAGGGATAATATCACTATTATGGTACAAATTTGATGAGAACTTTACCTGTTAAATAAATTTTTTATTACGTGTTTTTTTTTAAACTATTTTTCACATGACATTTTATATTTATGTTTGTTCGTCATTTAAATATTATGTATTGTATGTGTTTTTTGTTAATTTTTATTGTGAATATAAAAACAAATTTTATTGTGAAGAGAAAGATGTTCAGAGAGCACATCCAAATTATGAAGAAGCTCTAAACCTAAATTAATAAAAAGAAGTATTGCAAAAATTGTTGTATGTAAGGAACATAAATATACTTAGAAAGTCATGCTTTTCTAATACCTTTGTACAGGTACATGCCCAACGATACAAAGGTAGCTTGGATAATGGTCACAAAAATCAAGAATGGGATAGGTCAGCTAGATTTCAAATCATTGCAAAGGCGATCTACTATCGTCACCATCACTCTCTAATTTATGTGTTGCGAATCTCCCAAAGTAGGCCGTGTGCTTCCATGCAAATTCTATTTTAAACTTTCAACAATTATGACATGCACTTTTTTCTGACCCTTTAATGATGGCTTGTTTTACCTTTAGGTTTCAATATCTTCTACTACCAACACTAAAGAAACTACATAAAAAAAATCTGAAAATCAAACAAAAAATCCTTATTTCACCCAAACAAATAAGAAAAGTCACTTGGTATTTTATGTTCAATGTCTGTGCCAGATTGCAATTTGCATGATGTGAGTTGCAATGGAGATGGTTTTTTTTTAGTATTCTAAAAGACCCATTGTAGGCACATTGTATGCATATCTTGCACTCTCATCTAGCATATCTTGCACTCTCATCTCACATATCTCGCATATCTAGGAGTCTCATCTCGAAGTCTCATGGGCATGGTCTATGCTTATCTTGGGAGTCACGAGTTGGAATCTCATCTAAGGGTCTAAACACTGTGAGTGTAGTCTTTTCTTATCTCATAGTCTCATTTCATAGAATGAGAATCCTCATCCAATAGGATTGTTGGTCTCTTTTATTTTTTATTTTTTACACTTCAATTCTGAAATGCTTACAATTTCGGATCTCGAATCTCATAGTCATATACTCATCAATTTGACGATTTTAAAAATTAAGTAAATATCTTCATTAACATGCTGATTTTAAAGTTTCCAATATATAAAAGTTAAATAAACCAAAAACCTCATCAAATTTAATACTTGATCACTATACAAAACTAAAAAAACAAAACAAATTAATCAAATAAAAGGTATGTTAAAAAACAATTTAATATTCATAAAGATTAAGTATGGAAATATCCCAATCACCAAGAAAGAAGTGCATGTGAACGAAAATGTGAATAAAATAAAAAAGTGAAGTGAATAATGTGAACATGCCAATCACCAAGAAAGGAGTGCAT
Source organism: Picea engelmannii (assembly GCA_009831015.1). Classification (NCBI taxonomy): domain Eukaryota; kingdom Viridiplantae; phylum Streptophyta; class Pinopsida; order Pinales; family Pinaceae; genus Picea; species Picea engelmannii. Next base: position 10,935 of record ML809198.1, read on the forward strand.
GTGAACTTGAATAGAAATGTGAATAAAAGTAAAAAAGTGAAGTTAATAGTGTGAGAGGCACATAAAATATGCAAGATATCCCAATCTCTCACACAGCAAAAAAAAAAAAAGTCGTCGTGACCCGAGAAGAATGTCATAAAGGTAAAGAAAATGACATGAATAAAAAAGTCAAATAAATAAAACAAGGTATATCAATTTTCCAACTTACTTGAATCTGGTTATGAAAGCGAAAGAGTCACTAAAACAAACATTTGTGTTGACATGTGTTATTACGCTGAAAGGCGTACACCTATTGATAATGGGCATAATTAATGATTTTTTAATCTTAAATTCTTATCTAATGGCTAAGTCCTGAGTGGGCCTAATGGTTAAGAACATGTGTTTCCTCTTAAGAGGTCACAGGTTCAAATCCAGAGGGGGGTAGGGTATGTATACCTTCGTAGACTTTACCAGTCAAATCGTTGGGCGGAGGGGGGTCCCTTGTCCCATAAACAAGGGGTTCTCATACACCAATTTGGTGTGCTGGCTTGGCCGTGACCTTAAAAATAGATTATTATTATTATTATTATTATTGAAGATGTTGGCATATTCTTAGTCGTCCTCCAAAATCAATGCTTCAAATTTATTGTTCATAACTTCCTTGCATTTATGAAGGCATCTGTTAACATGTTTATTTTTTTACATTTACTTAATCACATTATAAATTTACTGTAAAAATACATAATTGCCACTTTCAAATGATTAAGGAGGATTAAAATATATGTAGGCCATGTTTATATCATTAAAAAACACTTTGCACGTATTTCATTTTGGTGTCACTCATTCATTTTTTATATCTGAAAGGTCGTTTGATGTCACGACCTGCACAGACGTTTAATATTCACCTGTCATTATCCAGAACGCACTCAAATCATACCATACCTTCGACGCGCATGGGGTAATTTCTATCATATTATTTATGTGTGCTCTATGTTGGAATCAGCTCAGTCACAGCTCTTGTTCTGAATGGAACCTTTTCAATATTCTCTAGCTACAAGTTGGTTGTGCTAATACTAAATAATACAATAAATAAATATTAAAATAAGTTATATAATTTTTAGTACTTTTACAAAATTTAGATTTTCTTAAAAAATATATATTATTATGTATTTAGTAATAGTGAATTTATTAACGATGTATATGTTAAGATATATATTGTTGAATATGAAAGTATTTCATATTGCATAATATATATTTTTATATTAAATAATATATATTTTAATATATATATATATATAGTTAATTATTTATTAATTGTTATTTTTTCATATTTTTTTATTTTTATGTAAACTTTTAATTATGAATATATTAAATGGTCATATTTTTGTAAAATTGTCTACTATCTTGTGATATCGATGTTTCATAAAGAAACAATTATTATCAATTGTAATATATCTGGACTTTTGATTTCTACATCATTTGTCATTGACAAATGATTTAGAAATCAAGAAAAGCTTTGAAGTTAAATCTCTAAAGTACTTTCAGGTGAGTAACTATTTAATGCGTATCTATATTTATGTTTTAGAAAGAATTAATTAATTTTTTAGAGGATTACATAAAATCAACTATTGAGATAGGGTATTGGAGTTACTTCACACACATTTAGGATTTTTTTTCCTAAAGTTATTCCTTGTTTATTAGTCATAATTAGTCATTATCCAGTCTCCTATATTTTAGGGGAGAATATTCCACCTAGAGAATATTCTCTTTCAATTGACACTTCAGTTTGACTAGTTGAGTTGAGTTTAGATGTTGCATTGGGATCATCACCATGCAACATTGGGAATCATCACCATGCTAATTCGACCTTGCCTTAGTATCATCACCAGAGTGGCACATTAGCCTTGATTCTATGAGTTAACTCCTCACTACTCTTTGTTTAGTCAGTTAACTTAAGACTAGTTGACTAGTTAACTCAACTAGGTGGCAGTTCACTCCCGTAACTACCTGAGAGACTAGAATAGGTGGAAGTTCACTCCCGTAATTGTTGGTGTGTGTCCAGATCACTCTAGACCACCACTATGGCACATTGTTTCACCTCAAGTTGAACTCATTGAGTTATACCGAGTATATCATGTGTAAATTATTCATTATTCACAACGGTTAATTAGAATTCTTTCATTCTTTCTCTTCTTCTTCTTCTTTCTCCAATTCTCTCTGCAAATGTGTGTATTATTGTTTAGCTAGATCTATTATGTGCAGGTTCAACACATTTACATGGTATCAGATCCGACGGATTGCTAAGCAAAATCTACACCAAATTTTTTTGCAGGTAAAAAAGATTGAAGATAGCGGAAAGATGGAATTCCAAAAAGAATTCATCCTTACACCTTACAACTATTTTGAATGGAAGGAGAAAATATCCATACATATCCAATCAAGAAGGTTGTACAGGTTAACCATGAATACAGATCCAGAGCTGACATCAACCATAGAAAAATCCAAGTACTTAAATCGCATAGATGAGTCACTCGGAACAATTTGCAGTCTTATTTCTCCCAATCTCCTTTTTCATATATCTTCCTGTAAGACTCCCAATGAAGCCTAGACCATCTTGCAAGGGCTCTTTGGCAAACATGATGAGATTAGGGGACACATGTTGGAGGTGGAGCTGCTCACATAGGATCCAAAAAGTTTCGAGAATATCCAAGATTTCTTTACAAAATTCAAGGATTTACTGTTGCAACTCAAATCTTGTAGGGTTGATAAATTGAAGGAGGAGAAACAAATGGTTCTCACCATTCTCTCCAAGCTTGGTCCTGGATTCTCTGTATTAGTATCTAAATTCCATACTGTCAAATTTGCCTCTGGAGCCACCTAGAAGATGCCTTTACTTGAGGAATTTATCGAATCCCTGACACAAGAGCAAACCGAGCTCATCAACATGGGTGCAATCAAAGGCCCAAGGGTGCTTGCACTCACTGTGCATGATGGAAACAAAAAATATAAGAAATCTAAAGATAAAGATAAGCGGAAATCTCATGCACATACGAAGAAGGAAGGGTACACAAAACCCTTCACCGATGCCTCCGGATCCAAAGGAGAAAAGGGAAGAAAATGAGAGAAATGCACATACTGTCACAAAGGATTCCATTTGGAATCTGCATGCATGAAAAAACAAATAGATCTGATGTCTTAAATAATTCAACAAAACAACCTTGGAGATTGCATCCCCGAGGGTGCAAAGAAGAAGAAGCCAGAAGATCCGAATTCCAAGAAAGGCACTTCTAGCCATGCCTTGATTGCCATCAACTCCACTCTCGATGTTTGGATCGTAGATTCAGGAGAATTACATCACATGGATGCCTCAGAAGCAGTATGTTCTTCATTGGATGCATGAAAAGGTCCTCCTATTCTGATGGGGGACAACTTTTCTGTCGAAGTCACTGACAAAGGAAGGATTGAACTCACCAATGGAATTTTCGAGAACGTGTTGCATGTTCCCAAAATTTCTGTCAACCTTTTCTCCATATATCAGATGAAAAATTATGGCATCGGAAAGAAAGTCTTATTCACACCAAATGCCGTGGACATCTACGACATGCAAACCAACTCCAAGGTTGCTACCAGTGAGGTAAATCATCAGTCTAGATTGTATACATTTTCTGAATTCATTGAACTTGATTCTGCTTTACTGCTTACTCATGCTGATGAAAGTAGTAGGATATGGCACGAAAGGTTTTGACATTTGAATTTCAGATACATGCAACAACTTAGTAAGCACAAATTAGTTGATGGTCTACCAGACATCCATTTCTCCAAGGGAGTATGTGAGGGATGTGTTCTTGGAAACACCCTCAAGAGAAATTCTACAAAGGAAAGTCTCTGTAAGCTTCCACACCTTTAGATATGATCCATAGTGACCTTATGGGTCCTTTTCTGCATCCATCCATTAGCAAAGTGAGGTTTGTTCTCATTTTTTTTGATGATTTCTCATGTTTTACTTGGATTTACTTTCTCAGGCAAAAATCTGAGGTCTTTCAACACCTCAAAGATTTCAAAGCCCTAGTTGAGACATAGTCTGGAAAGAAGATCAAAATCCTCCAAACCGATAACGAAGGAGAGTATGTAAATCATGAGATCCATAATCTTTTCCATGAGGCATGGATTCAGTTTCTGTATACAGTTCCCTACACTCTGCAGCAAAACAAAGTTGCTGAGAGGAAAAGCCGATCTCTAAAGGAGATGGCATCTTGCATGTTGCATGTAAAGTCACTACCATAGAGACTATGGGCCGAAGCAATTATCTGTGAAACATACATCCAAAATAGATCTCCCCATACATCTGTCAAGGATAAGACCCCCTATGAGGCTTGGAGCGGCCTCAAACCGGAAGTGACCCACTTTCGCATTTTTGGTTCTCATGCATGGACCCAGATTCCCCCTGAAAAGAGGAAGGCACTTGATCCACAAAGCACTGAGTGCATTTTTTTTGGATACCCTGACGGTGTGAAGCGATATCATCTTATTGATCTTTCCTCGGACCGGCTCATCATTGAGGGTAGTGTCCAATTTGAGGAAATCTTCTTGCATGTACCTCAACAGCCACATACAAACACCTTCACTCTTCCACATGTTTGAGATGATGAGCATGCACATGTTGACTCTTCTTCAGACGAGAGTTATGATTCAGAGGAATTGGATGATTCAGATTCAGAGTCAGAGTCAGTACAGTCGGATGCAGAGTCAGAGCATCCAAATTTAGTTGTAGAGCCAGAGCAGAGGCCCAAGTGGGCACAAACTACTCTTCAGGATGCAGTGGATCTCGTCGGTGATCCAATCAATACTAGGAGGACTCGATCTGATTTCGAGGAGCCTCCTGTTGCACTCACTGTCACTGAACCATTGCCTTCGAGGCATATTTTCTTGGTTCAATCCTCAGATCCACAGTCTTATGGCAAGGTTGCTGGAAATCCCTTTTGGGAATCCGCAATGCAGGAGGAGTACAACTCCCTCCTCGAGAACCAGACTTGGGATCTGGTTCCCCTTCCTTCTGGGAGGAAACTTGTCAGATGCAGATGAATCTACAGAACCAAGAGCGCAACGGATGGAGAAATCAATAGATACAAAGCCAGGCTTGTCGCCAAAGGCTTTCAACATGTTCATGGTATTGACTATGATGAGACCTTCGCTCTAGTAGAGAAGATGGATTCCATATGATTGGCACTTGCCATTGCGGTAGCCAAGGGATGGGAAGTCCATCAGATGGATGTGAAGAATTCTTTTCTTCACAGTGATCTCTTTGAGGAGATCTGCATGGAGCAACCCCGAGGATTTATGTAGGACTCATCTTTGGTCTGTCGACTGAAGAAGTCACTTTATGGCCTCAAGCAGGCTCTGAAGGCATGGCATGCCAAGATGGACTCCTACATGTTGTCACAGAACTTTGTATGTTGTGAATCAGACTCGAATGTATACATGCTTAGGATGGTTGATTCACTTCTACTTTTAGTTTTGTATGTCGATGATTTGTTGATCACCAGTTGCTCGACTTCAGTGATTGCTGCAGTCAAGAGGATTCTTCATGACAGGTTTTTGATGACGAACATGGGTCTGCTACACTTCTTCCTTGGACTTGAGATTAGTCAGGATGCATCAGGCATCAAACTGTCTCAAGCCAAGTATGCATGAGATCTCCTTGAGATATTTCACATGACAAACTACAAGTCTGCTCCGACTCCTTTCCTATCAGGGGTCAAACTTGAGGATGGCGGGGAGACTCCATTGGTTGACAAAACATTGTATAGACAACTAGTGGGGAGCTTGTTGTATCTCACACACTACAGACTAGACCTCTCCTATGCAGCTGGCAAAGTTTCCAGGTTCATGTAGGAGCCGCATGAGCTACATTGGAAGGATGCAAAGAATATCCTTCGATACTTAAAGGGAACCATCACCTTTGGGATTCATTATGCAGTAGACTCTACAATAGATCTCATTGGGTTTACTAATTCTGACTGGTCTGGCAATAGCAATGATTGCAAGTACACATCTGGTTACTCACTCAGTCTTGGTTCCGAGCCTATCTATTGGTCGAGCAAGAAGCGAGCTGCCATTGATCTATCTTCAACTGAGGCAGAGTACAGAGGGGTAATCAACATAACCATTCAGGCTATGTGGCTACAACATTTTCTCACTGAGTTGGGCATTTAGTTTCATCAATCGATCGTCATCTGGTGTGACAACCAGAGCACTCTGAAATTCTGCAGAGATCCAGTTCAGAGGCAACGGACGAAGCACATCGAGATCCACATGCACTACATCTGGGACTTAGTACACAATGGGATCATTGACTTATAGTTCTGTCCTTCAGCGAAACAAATGATAGACATTTTCACCAAGACCTTCACTAAGTAGAAATTCCATTCTCTGCGAGGTCGTCTTGGAGTGAAGGACACAGTTGCCTAGCAACTGTAGTTCTTCTTTTTACATACATTGTACCTTGAGGGGGGGGTTTTCCCATGAGGTTTTCCCTCTTTCCTCACTTTATTTTCAGTGTATCTTTTGTACTTGGGTACCTAACATGGCCTCGTTGCTGGGACCCAATCTTTATTTTCACCACAGTGATGTTCACGGGGGGTGTTGGAGTTACTCCACACACACCTAGGATGTCTTTTTCCTAAGGTTATTCCTTGTTTATTAGTCATAATTAGTAATTATCCATTCTCCTATATTTTAGGGGAGAATATTCCACCTGGAGAATATTCTCTTTCAGTTGACACTTCAGTTTGACCAGTTGAGTTGAGTTTAGATGTCACATTGGGATCATCACCATGCAACATTGGGATCATCACCATGCTAATTCGACTTTGCCATGGTATCATCACCATAGTGGCGCATTAGCCTTGATTCCCTGAGTTAACTCCTCACTACTCTCTGTTCAATCAGTTAACTAAAAACTAGTTGACTAGTTAACTCAACTAGGTAGCAGTTCACTCCCGTAACTGCTGGTGTGTGTCCAGATCACTCTAGACCACCACTATGGCACATTGGTTCACCTCAAGTCGAACTCATTGAGTTATAAAAAGTATATCATGTGTAAATTATTCATTATTCACAACGGTTAATGAGAATTCTTTCATTCTTTCTCTCCTTCTTCTTTCTCCAATTCTCTCTGCAAATGTGTGTATTATTGTTTATCTAGATCTATTCTGTGCAGGTTCAACAAATTTACAGAATAGAACCTCAAGGTTTGAGGATCTACCAAAGGAAAAGAGAATGATACTTTAATGGTGTTGTATGAGAAATTTTTGTTAAATTCTTGAAGAGCTTTGAGGCGAGCAACTACTAAATGTGTATCTAATTTTTTAGGAAGAATCATTTAGTTTCCTAGAGAAATACACAAAACAAGCATGGAGATATGGTTGGATAAAGCATTAGGGTTTATGTTGTTATACTAAAGGAAAAGAGATTGATACTTGATAATCAATCATATATGGGTACATTCCCTGTGTTGGTTATTGGGTCTCCTAAATGGTATTACAAACCATGACATAATAAATTTATGTTTGTTGAATTGTTTAACTTGTTGAAGATATGTCATCCTAGGTCAACCTCCTTTTATATTTCCCATTAGGTTGACCTTTCTAATTCGTTCAGGTAGGTCAAATAAGGTGGACTTAGTCTAATATCTCAAATGATGATCTAAGTAGTCATCACAACTTAAAACTATTAGTATAATTTCCTTTACCTAAGTAACTAGTCACCACAACTTAGTAATATCGGTATAATTTCCTCTACTTAAGTAAGTAGTAACCACAACTTAATAATATCAGTATAATTTCCTCTACCTAAGAACCACTATAACATTCTCTTTTGACACCTGAATTGTATTGCACTGATTTTTTTGCCAAGTGTTTTAATGACAAGAATTAGGTTATATAAATGATCTCATATGTAAAAGATGTAAATATCTTATATGAGTTCCTTGTGTGGAGCTCAAGGCCAAAGCTCAACTAGTGAATGTCTAGGCATGTACTTTCAATTAATAGGCTTGGAACGATATTATCAAGAAATATAAATATTATTTCAAAGATTAATATAAAAGGAAACTGAGCATGTGCACACCTGCTTGCTTGTCTCACGACCATCCTTTGCATTAGCTCTGACCATGGTGGTTAACACTGGAGGGGGATCCTCCCCCTCTCCATATATTGAATCAATAGCTTATTCTCTTAGTAAATCCACAAAGTCCCTACCATTGATATTTGTTAAAAAATTGGATCCAATCTTTGATGTCTCTTTGCCTCTTTTGTCCTCCAGGAAGATGCTACTTTCATTGGCGAAAACGGGTTTAATTGGCTAGTTTATTGGCTCATGGCCCTCTCCAAGAGCCATGGTCATCTAGGTTCAGAAAAGAAGGGAAACTATGATCAAAGGGAAACCATCCCACTTATTTTGTGGAAGGGGGTTTTATGCCTTTCACTTCGAGTTGAAGGATGATAGAGACCTCATCTTTAGAAATGATCCCTAATTTTATGGTACCAAAGGAATCTACCTGAATAGGTGGGCTCTAGATTTCAACCTAGAGAATGATGTGCCCTTAATAGTCCCTATTTGGGTCAAGTTACCCCACTTACCTTTGCATTGTTGGGGAGAAGACCCATTGAGAAGCATTGGGAATATTTTTGGAAGGTATATCGATAGATCTTAGCCAAAATACGGAAAAGGGTTTGCTAGAAGCAGTTCAAATGATGCTAGATAAATGGAAAAAATTCAACATGTGGATTATGAACAAATTTTATTTAAATGTAAAGCATGCCATGAGTATGGACATTTCTCGAATGATTGTAAGAAGAACGCCCTAGAAATTCAACCAACTTAGGAAAAGAAAGATTAATGGCAACAGGTAAAAAAGAAGAAAGTGACAAACAGACAAGTAGCACCTCCAACAAACCATAATCAAGTGTCTTTTGTAGCCAGCTAGTTGAAGGCTTTTGGACCAGGGATAGTAGTGGGTCAGGTCTAGACTAGTGCTTTGGATTCAAATCAAACTCAAGCATCTCCTGTAATATCCCCAGAAAAGGGAAAAGGTAAATCTTTGAATTCTGTAAGAGAAAGATGACCACACACTAACACGAATATATATGAAGTCCTAGCAAACATGGATTCAGTTCTAACTCAAGAAACGATAGGTAAGGTAAGCAAATAACAATGCCAATACTTGAAGGAAAATTGGAAATGATGCCCTCGCTAGGTACAAAAGTAACTTTTTTGACCTAGATATAGAAATGGAACATTCCCTAGAAAAGTCTCATTCTTCTACTAGTATTACCACTTGGAAAAGAGCTCACCAACATAGTGAGGAGATCCCAAAGAAGGAGAAAAGGAAGAAGAAAATTTCAAGGAAAATTTAAGCAGAAGACTAGAAAAAATCTAGGAAAAGAATGCAATGAAGAAATAGATAACAAGGAAAAGGAGTTGGGTACTCAATCTACAATTGAAGAATAATTTGGCATTGATACCAGAACCACTAGAAATTAGGGTCCTGCAAATCCTCCTACCAGGGTTTTGCAAAAATGAACTGGGAAGTAATGAATATTGTCTCTTGGAATTGTAGAGGAATATTTTAAGGGTCCAATGGCCTTTTGGTCAATTCTTGAAAGTGGTTGATTGCCATCTTTAGAAAAGGTCCGATGGCCATCATTTGGAAGGGCCCGATGGCCTGTAAAGCACATCCTTGAAATAAGCATGATGACATCTTTCAGGGTTGTTGAATGGCTTGTCTGGGCATTCAAATGTTATTTGAATTTGGCCGAATGTCCTATTAGGGGAATTCAAAGGATGCAAATCAAATTATGGGCAATAAGATATATAATAACATTAAATCGGCTCAATGACCTTTAGTTGCTTCTTGTCTACAAAGTTTGGAAATCGATCATTCAAAAAAGCTTGATCATTTATTAAGGTCTTTTAAAAGATGTTCTTTTGAAGAGATCCAATAATTTATCATAACCTTTCAAAAAAGAATGTTCTTTTAAGTTGGCCCTATGATGTGTAGAGGGTGTGTGAATGTTGTTCTTTCGGATGTGATTTATGTCCCGTTGGGGACATTTTTCAACCTGACCCAATAACCTTATTGTTTTAAGATGTTCTGAAAGTGGCCAATGGTCTATTGGACTTATCTTCTAGAAAGGCTCAACGAACTATTGGGATTATCTTAAAAAAGGTTCGACATGATTTTTCAAATAGGCCCAATGGATTATTTAAAAGAGACATAGTGGCATAGTTACACCATGGCCTAGAACTTTCATGATTGGTTATTTAAAAGAGGCACAATGCCTAGAAGTTTCATGATTGGTTACTTTGAAGAATCCTCTAGACGTTTCATGATAGGTTACACGATGGATAAATATATGGAATAAAAAAGTATCTCATACTAAACCATGGGTGGTTGAACATTGCATTATTATATTTTGCACTAAGTTTTGTAATGTTGGTGGTCCATGGTGATGGGTGACATTAGCAACTTAAACCACCCCACATTCCATGTGGGGGCAGTGTATAATGTTTTCTAGATACATCATGATTACCGCATATAATACACATAAACATCCACGATAAAGGGCAGTGAAATTATGACACGATTACCACATATACAACATAGTCCATAAAGCAAAGGTGAAAAAAAAAGGCACACCACTTTTGGTTATTACGAATCCATTAATAACATTTATCAGACACGTGGGAGATTTTTTGCTTTATTCAATCATTTCTTGCAAAGAAGAATATTCGTTTAGAGATTATCACAACTAGTATTCATATTCTTCTTATTTTCTTGGCATATTCATATATATATATATATATTTGGGCAAAAGATCTTTTTTATTTAGACATTGAAATTTGGAAATTGCATTTCATGTCATGTGTTTGAGAATTTTATTTTATTTTATTTTTTACGTGGAAAATATAGTTCCACTGTTATTCTATTATGAATCAAGTGAAACTTTCAAATACATATGGATCATAAGTACAATGATCGCATCAAAAATTCAAAATAAGTCTGTAACCAGTTCTATTTCTGTCCCAGTTTCTTCATGTTGTAAAATGTCTACATAATACATATTATGTTGTTTATAAAAACATATCAAAAAAGTTTCCAGCTATAGTGATCAGTCTTAAAATATGTAGACTTTGTCTGCTGAACATCTCCTTCAATAATTTCTTCATAAAAGAGCCATCTAGTAGATTGCTTTAAAGCCTTTTTTGATATGTTTGAGAATTGATTAATAGATAAGATTATTACGATAATATATTCATTAAGAGTTCAAAAATTCACTTATGAGAATGCAATTCAAGTGAAGAGGATAATGTTTTTTTTCTAGATTGTTTGGATTAAACCTAATCCATATCTTAATATTTGATTTATTAAACTATTCAAAAGATAAAATTTATTTTATTAATATTCCTCATATTTGGATATAGAGATGTTACATTGTATCTTGTTAGAATAATATATCTTTATGTTAGGATTTTATTGCATTTTAATACTTATTTTCTAAAAATTGTGGCACACAAAGATGTTATAATTTTTTTTCCTGTGAAAAACATGTAATTTTATTCAAGTCTATAAAATTACAGAAGTATACGCTGTAGCATTCTTTGACCTGTTCGCCACATTGAAAGACTAGGATTTTTATCTCATATCCAAAATTGGTCAATATGCCAAAGGGCCCATATTGTCACTTCATTTTTAAGTTCCTGTTATGCCTAATGAAAAAAAAAAAACTTGTTTATATTGGATTTACATCAGGCCCATCTTGTGTTATACAGAAAAGAACCAAGATAAAGGAGCTTGCAAACATAAATTTACATCAAAAATTAGACTTTTATATGTCATGAGAGAAGTTGATCAAAAAGAGGACCAATGGTCGTGAAGATGTTCTGAGGAGCCAAGAAAACTTTCTTCCCAGATTTTCCAGCATCCTTGGTCCAAGTCCAGTCCAACATTTGAAAATTTGTCTTCTTCCTGATTCCAAATCCTTTAGACATGGGAGAATAAAACATGAGTGAAATATATAAGGATCCTTTTGATGTCTTCCAAAAATGGTTGAATTGTGTATGTGTGTAGTGATTGACTTCCATTTAAGCATTTTATCACCAACAAAGAATCCTCGAAAATGTTGATGTGTGTGATTTCTTTTTCCTTTGTTAGGGATATTAGTAGTTTGACCACCATAAATTCACTGTAGTTGTTGGTTTCTTTCTCCAGGTGAGTTGCAAAGGAAATTTTGGTGGAAACATCCAATTGTAGAATCCCCCCTACAACTCTTGTGGAGGGGGAGCCTTGGGCCACACCATAAAATAAATCCGAGGGGGAGAAGGGGTCAAT
>ML809198.1:33437-57850 GCA_009831015.1 Picea engelmannii
ATATCAACATTGTGTTCCATGTTTTTGTATATCACTTTGTTTATGGTTTAGTATTACTTTGCTATCTAAATCAAATGAAAATGATATAATTTCTTTACTGTGATACATATCTTGTCTCTTCCAAAAAGAAATAAAGGACATAACAGTTGTTGATTCATTTTATGAATGATAGCTTTTGACTTCTTCATAGATTGAATTGTTATATATGAGTTTGCTGCATATTAGGTTTCCCTTATTGCAGGAATTTGTGATCAGAAGATTGTTATGATTCCTTTTATGTCTTGTTTTTCCTGTACAACTCTTCGAAGAGCAGCATTGCTGATCGTTTACGAGAAGCTTAAGGACTAATTGGTGTGAATTTCTTCCTCCAACCAGCTTAAGGAGTCATCATACATAGGGCAGATTTGGAGCGTTTCCAGGTTTGTTTGTCAATTATTTGCTTAGTATATTAGCTAGTAATTGAGTTAATTAATATATTAGATCGTTTTATTTCAGTTATCTTACTTTCTTATTCATAAATCATAAAATTAAGAAGAGTTATCCTTCGCTGTTTTAGGACAGCAAGCACATTAGTTTCACAGGTTTTATTCAAATCTGTAGATTCTAGATAATGCACATTCGTGAATAAATTGTAATTAAACTAGTAATTAAATAGTTGATTTGAGTTATTAGTCTTTTGTATATATAATAGTTAGAGTAGTTTGTAGTTAGTTTTAGTTTATTGAGTAGTTCATAGTTAGATTAGTGAAGTTAGTTTCTTTCTTTGTTTTATTAGTTTCTAGTTTCCTTTATTATAGTTAGTTTCTTGTATTAAATTATAGTTAGTTTGATTTATTTAGTTTAGTTAGATTACTTAGTTCAGATCAATTCTCTCTTTGGTTTTCTTAGGAGACCTTAGAGCGGCCAACAGAGCCGTTAAACTCGTCAGGGTGGTCCATTCCAAACGGCTTGGGTTATTTAGACAACCTCGGACCGGTTCCACTCTCTCAGTTGACGAACGGTCGATTTTGCCCGTCAACACTCTCATAGCAGCCGAGTTTGATAAGTTCCAGCAATCCATCAACCGCACGGAAAGCACATTGGTCCAACACTTGGGCGAGTACCATGAAACCAACAGAAGGGGATAGGCCGAACTCTCTGAAAATTTGAAGAGGGTTGACGAGAACCTGCAGATAATGAATAAGAATCAATCCAAGCTAAATGAACTTATGATGCAAGTGAACCATCAAGGGAAGAAACCTGATATGTATGGGAATAAGGAGGTTGGTGGATCCGGGGAAATCCATGAGGAGACCAGATACAATCTAGAGAAAGTAGTTAGATCTGAAGGAAGTCTGGACGGAGACATGGGCCAAGGACAGATGGGTAGCAGGATCAATCAGAGACGATACATACCTACATTCACAGATGATAAACTTGGTTGACATTTAGGTAGCATAGCTAACCCTAGACCCTACATGCCCACATTCACAGATGAGCAAGGGCAACAAGAACAGGTAGAAGAATTTGTGGAGCAAATGGCAAGGAGTACCAAAGAATACTACAGTTTGGATATGAAGATCCAAAGACAGATGTCCCTAGATCAGTATTGCCAACTCAGGTTCATAAATCAACCTAGGACAAACCACAGGGGTAGTTTTGAGTTTGAACATAGAGCAGGGAAGATAGAAATTCCATACTTTGATGGTACGACCAAGATGACAACACAGTCTTGGGTACAAAAGCTGGATACTTACTTACAGCTCAACCCCATGAGGGAGATGGAGGCCATCAAGTTTTCCACTATGTAATTGGATGGCAAGGCTCATGACTGGTCGTATCATGGACTCACCACACTCGACCACAATCAGATTAGTTCATAAACATAATTCACTCAGAGGATCATTGATAGATTTGATCAAGGAGATCCTGAGTTACATTTTCGGAATCTCACCCAACTCAAACAAACAGGTACGGATGAATAATACATTGATGAATTTCAGAGGTTGGCAGTGATTGTGCAAGATATGTCCCCGACCAGGCTCATGATGCTCTTCACAGAAGGGTTGATGGAACCTCTGAAGGGTTGGGTAAAGGCCTTCAATCCTACCAGCCTACAAGAGGCCATTTGGAAGACGAGGGATTTGGGTCCAGCCGCTAAACCTAAATTCATACCCAGACCACCTCTCAACAATGGTGGAAGAGATCAAAGGTCTCCAATAAACTAGGGGGGACGTGACCCTAAGGGTTTTGACAAAGGTTGTGGCAGAATAGATGACAACACTAGGAGAGAACTGAGGAGGAAGCAACTCTGCTTCACATGCAAGGAACCATGGAACCCATTGCACAAGTGCATGGGACGTGGTCAGGTGCACTACATTGAGGTCACTTCAGACAATGAAGAGGAAGATGAGATTGGCCAGATACAGAACATGGAGGCAGAAACCACTGAGGTAGTAGAGGAGGAACAGATCATGGGATAGGATAGTATGGCCACCTTGGCATCTATCAGTGGGGTACCCAAGTATAACACCTTCCGAATAAGGGGGGTCTTGCAGGGTCAAAGAGTTTCAGTCTTGATTGATGGAGGAGCTTCCCACAACTTCATTGATGCAGCATTATTGAAGAGGAGGAACATACCCACAGTAGAATTTGAAGGATTCAAAGTGGAGGTTGCAGGAGGAAGCACTATGCCCTGTGACAGATATATTCCGGGCATGAAACTTACCTTGGGTAGGCACGAGATGATACCAGACGTCTATGTCATGGACCTTCCGGACACCAACATCATCCTAGGGGTTCAGTGGCTCAGCACACTGGGGCCTATCACCACCAACTACAAAAAAATGGAAATGTCATTCACAGAGGAAGGTGGACGAAAGGTAGTAGTGAGGGGCATAATAGGGAATGCTGCAAAGGTATTCACGGCCAAGAGGATGGAGGCCATCTTCCGGAGGGAGGAGATAGTATACGCAGCATAATGCAGGATTGTGACACGTTTGGATGAACAGGGCAAGGTTCACTACACTCCAGAGATCAAAGAAATCCTTGACAGGCACCACAAGGTGTTTGGGCCTATTCCTTCAGGGGTACCACTAGATAGAGGGTTTGAGCACATTATTGAGCTAGAGGAAGGGGCCAAACCAGTTATCACCACACCATACAGACAACCCAAGAAGTACAAAGATGAGATATAGAAGGCCATCAAGGAATTTTTGGACATGGGGCACATCAGACCCAACAACAACCCTTTTTCTTCTTCAGTAGTGCTGGTGAAGAAGAAAGATGGCACTATAAGAATGTGCATTGAATTCAAGGCTTTGAACAAAAAGACCATAAAAAATAGGTACCCGGTACCCAGGATTGATGAAATGTTGGACGAACTACATGGGGCCATCTACTTCATGAAGATTGATCTTTGCTTTGGTTATCATCAGATTAAGATGAGGGAGGAAGACATCTCAAAAACGGCTTTTAGATGTCACTACGGCCATTATGAGTTTTTGGCGATGCCCTTTGGTTTAACCAATGCCCTTGCTACATTCCAATCATGTATGAACCATGTGTTCAACAAGTATCTTAGGAAGTACCTGTTGATATTTTTTGATGACTTGCTTATCTACAACAAGACGTGGGAGGAGCATGTTAGGCATGTGGATCAAATTTTGTCAATCATAGAGGAACAATCACTATATGCTAAGGAGTCCAAATGTGAGTTTGGAATGACAGAGATCCTCTATTTAGGACACATCATCGGGGCAAAGGGGGTACGGGTACATCAGGAGAAAATACAAGCCATCATGGAATGGCCTACTCCTAAGACACTCACCGAATTGAGAGGATTTCTGGGTATGTGCACGTATTACAGGAAATTTGTCAAAGGATTTTTTTAGTTGTGTGCACCTTTGACTGATTTGACTAAGAAAGGAGCCTTCAAGTGGGACGAGGAGGCTCAAATAATGATGGAAAAGATGAAAGAAGTGATGAGTACGTGCCTAGTCTTAGCCCTTCCAGATTTCATTCTTCCTTTTACCTTGGAGTGTGATGCCTCCGGGGAAGGAATAGGGGCCGTACTAATGCAAAAGAGGCACCCTCTTGCCTATGAGAGTCAGAAGCTCAGGCGTCCCAAACTACTCTACAACATTTATGAAAAAGAAATGCTGACTATCATGCATGCACTAGACAAATTTCGGCAATACTTGGTTGGTGCTAGGTTTGTGGTCAAGTCAGATCATAACAGTCTCAAATATCTATTAGAACAGAAGGACTTGAATGAGAGGCAACAAAAATGGGTAAGAAGAATACAGGCCTACGACTTTGACATTGAGTTTGTCAAGGGGAAGAACAATGTGGTGGCTGATGCCTTATCCAGGAGGCCATCCATCCTTGCCATAACAGGGGTAACAGTTGACTGGAAAGACCATCTGGTGATGGAGTATGCAGAGGATCAGTTTGCGTGCTAGCTACTGGATGGATAGGTACAAGATGAAGATTTCAAGGTTATAAATGACCTCATCTACTACAAAGACCAAATCTTCTTGGTTCCTGGATCAACCTTCAAGGCTAAAGTATTGCAAGCGTGCCAAGACTCACCAATGGCAGGACATAAGGGGATCAACAAGACATACAAGTAGGTGAGAGAAAGGTTCTCTTGGAAGGGTCTCAAGGAGGATGTGATTAAGCACGTCGAAGAGTGTACTACATGTCAAGCAAACAAGGATGAGCACACGCACCCAACAGAACTATTGA
This sequence comes from Picea engelmannii, assembly GCA_009831015.1. Taxonomy (NCBI): domain Eukaryota; kingdom Viridiplantae; phylum Streptophyta; class Pinopsida; order Pinales; family Pinaceae; genus Picea; species Picea engelmannii. Next base: position 38,166 of record ML809198.1, read on the forward strand.
AACCCTTGCCCATTACAGAGCACAAGTGGGAAAGAATATCCATGGATTTCATCACTGGACTGCCAAAGACGCAAGGGAAGGATTGCATATTTGTAGTGGTGGACATGTTAACAAAGTTTGCACATTTCTTTTCCATAGCTACTGACATCAGTGCAACACAGTTGGCTGAATTGTTCTTCAGGGAGATTTTCAGGTTGCACGGCCTACCCAAGACCATTTTCAGTGATAGAGATAGCAGGTTTATGAGTACTTTCTGGCAGGAGTTATTCAGGTTGGTTGGTACGGCCTTGACCCCTAGCACCAACTATCACTCTCAGACGAATGGATAGACATAGATAGTCAACAAATGGGTGGAGGGATACCTAAAAAACTATGTGGCATGGCAACAGAAAGCATGGACCAGATGGTTTCATTTGGGAGAGTATTGCTACAACACCACCCAACATGTGTCCATTGACATGTCACTATTCCGAGCCTTGTATAGCTATGATCCTTTATCATTTGTGGAGATTGCGTTTGGTGACAGCAGGGCACCTATGGTACAGGATTGGATCGAGCAGAGCCAAGACATTCTCAGGGAACTGAAGGATCATCTATAGAGGGCACAAAACCAACAGAAGGCCAAGCAGACAAGCACTGAGTTGATCGTACTTTTGAGGTTGGCGACTTAGTCTATCTGAGACTGCAACCATATAGGCAGGCGTCCATTAAAATAATTGGAGCAGAGAAACTGGATCCACGTTTCTTTGGACCCTATAGGTTCAACAGAAAGATAGGGGTCATAGATTATGAGTTGGAGCTTCCACAGGGCAGCAAAATACACAACATCTTCCATGTCTCCTGTCTTAAGAAAGCCCTTGGCCAACACATCAAACCTATTGAGGTATTACCCCCCATGGACGAAGAGGGACAAATTATTCTAATTCCGGAAGAGATATTGGAAATCCGAGAGAAGAGGCTTAGAAACCGAAGCATCAAGGAGTACCTGATCAGGTGGAAAGATTTACCCATTGAGGATGCCACTTGGGAAAAGGAGCACGTGGTCAGAGAAGCATGTTTTGAATTGCTTGAGGACAAGCAATTTCAAGCAGGGGATACTGTAATGTCCCCCACCTCTTAGAGAGGTGACGAGGAGAGTCAGTGGCCTGGGCACCCCCACTAGGTCATAGTCTCACACTGAGGGGGAAGGTCAACTAGACTAAAGTTATATTTTTATGTTGACTTGAGAAAGAAAAAGGATAAACGGAGTAAAAGATAACTCAACAGAAGAATAGAAATTAACCATGGGAGTAACCTAACTCAATAGAGAATCAGAAGGAAAAAGCATAAGTAAGAGGCTGGGGCACACCTATCATTCATCCTGATTTTTGGTATATTTCTTGTTAGTGCTCTTGAGCATTCAATTTGGGGGTTTGCTATACAAACCCTTGTGAGAAACTCAATGGTGAAATATCCACTCACCTTGTTCCATAGCTTGGTCTCGGGGATGAAATATTCCTCCACACCATTCTATTCTTAGCATATCTCGTTCTAGAGCCCCAACAGACAGCAGGACAATATTATTGGGGAATTTCCAGCAAGGGCACACCTTACCATTGAGGAATGTTCGATTTAGCTATTCAGGAGGGCGCAACTCTCTTAGAATATTTCACACTTGGAGAGGTTTTCCTTGTACGTTGGGCTTGAAACTTCAGGAGGAGGATCCCACTTCCCTGATCTATTACTTGACCGAGTTTGGGCTCGTTTGGAGCATTCTTCCATCAGGGCTGAATTATTGAGGGCTTCTGTCTCCACTTGGAGCGTGGCACTCTCTGGTTGAAGGGTTCGACATTCAGATCTACTTGATACTGGTATTCATTACTTATCCATCCTTTAGAGGCTTCTTTGTATTGATGGGAGCATTTTGTAGCAGCTCATATCTATTGCTTGTACGGTTGTCTGAGGTTTATGCCAGATTGGCCATCTATTGTATTGATCCTACATTGCTTATAATAAAAGGGTCAAATCTTTGCTTGTGCTTCTATATCTTGAATGTATGATGGTCTTCATGTATTGAATGAATCTTGTATACACTTAATAACTCAATAAACACCGACACGTTCACAAACCAGTGGTAGTTAGTGATTCCATGCCAGAAATTGGCTTGGGATCATTACATAATGTCAATGCTGGGCTCAGAACCCACCTCTGTTGCAACCATAGTAATATATAAAAAAGGAAATCAAATGTTCTCCTCATATTTTTTGTTCCTGGAAACGATGTGTTTGCCATAGAAACAAGAGTGTGATGTTGTCTTGTTCTTGTGTGAAAACAATAAGTTTGGTGCATTTTTTTCACTCTCTACCCTCCAAAACTTCTTGTTCCCATTCGAATGTCAATGTTGGGCACAAAATCCACCTCTATTGCACCCATAGTGAGATATAAAAAAGGAAATCAGATGTTCTCCTCATATTTTTTGTTCTTGAAAACCATACATTTGAGTGCAACCTTAGCACTGAAACTTACCCATCAATGCGGAACGCCAGAAACACAATTCCAATCGAAGGTGCAGAATCCCAACGGTGCAAAGTGCAACAACAGGGCCAACTGTGGATGCAACACTTCAACCTTGCAAAGTTGAAGCAAACAATAGGAATCAACAAACAACAAACGAGTGAGTGAATTGATGAGGCACTGTTTTGTGACTACTATTAGGCTACTGTTTTGTGGTTAAATTATAGAATAGAGGGAGTGGGATGGCCACACACTGTTGTGGATAGAGGGTGCACCAATATATGGAAATGACAACATATCATAGATTGAGCAGTTTTTGGACAAATACATGACATGCAACATAGATCATTTGGATCCAGGGCTTGCCAAAATTCATAGACATTATCATACAAGAAGCTGTAAAAAATGAAAAAATTCACATTTCAGATACAATTTCCCTATGCCACCAATGAGAACAACAAGAATCATCGAGCCAATTAGTTTGCAGGACAATGTTCTCATTGAGAAATCTAAATCTTTGTTCGCATTTCTAGAACAAGGATATTTTGATGACTTAATGAGCTTCCAAGGCTTCTTCGCAGAGCTAAATCTAACAGAAGATGAGTACATCCAATGCATACAATCTACACTTAAACAACCAACAATTTTCCTTAAACGAAAACTTTTACATATATGGAACAACAATTTCTCCAAGTATCAGCCAATTATGTGGAATGAAAATACAGATGCACATTATGTCCTCAATGAATATGCCACACCATCATATTGTGCCTCGTACATGGAAAAGGTTGACAAATCTATGACAAGTGCATTCATAAGAATACATAAAGAACATGAAAGAAATCATATTGATACTATGAAAATGATACACGCACTTGGAATTACATTGCTTAATCTTCAACAAATATCTGCTCAACAAATAGTCGACGTTGAATTTTCCCTGCCCCTGGACTGTGGTTCAAGGAAATGTGTCTTCACAAACACATATCCACTTGAGAAACACAAATTGGAACATTGTTTTAAATTTGGGCCACCAAAAATACTATTAAAATAAAATAATATGAAAAATGTTGACATAGATATAAACAACATCTCTTTGGACTTGAACGAGAGTTTGTCGAGCTCCAACTATATTTCATAGCTGAGAATTTTTTTCCCATAGTTAATGTGTTTATATGGCTTCATAGTTGTCAAAGTAAGTGTTGTTGTGTGATGAATAAAGTTCTTTTCTCCCTTTATTTTTCCTCTTCTATACTTACCCGTTTTTCCCTTTTCTTCTTCCCCTCTATTATCTGTTTTTGGTTCTATACTTAGTCCCATTTCTATGCTCACAGGTTCCCGGGGTGTAAAACTGACAAATCCTCATCTCCATCTATATATTCACATCACGAGTCTGACCAACCGTCGTTTGTTTTCATACTTATCCAATTTTATGGCCGCGGGTTTGCGGGTAGGCACTATTGAACTCTCATGCCTTGTGTTTGGGGTATACATATTGCACCCAAAACTTCGGTGATCTAAAATTCGACCCTGGACTCCTCGAGTTTGCAAGATTGAATCTACTTGTGATGACTATGTCTCACCGCCCCACCTTTCCATACTTAGTTGAGTCTTCAAAGTTTCACAAGTTCACGGACTCCCGAATTCATAAAAGTTTGAAAGAATTTTTCTCTCCCCTCCATCCCCACCACCTTCCCCCCTTCCCAATGCACATTAATTATGCTTTTACCAGTGAAAAATCACCAGTCAGGTTCGAAAATATTGCCATTAATAAGAGGAAAGATCAAGGACATCTCCCATTAAAACACATTAATGGGCGAATATTATGTGATCTGATGATTTTTTTGTGTCCATCTTGAATTGGAAAAAAATGTTGGTTATTTTTAGTTTTTTAAAGACATCATCATAGTAAGAATGCAATATTGTGCTAGCCCACTGTCATCCACAAAGGTGTTGATGTCACGTCCCTCTTTAATATTGTGCATATATTAGAGGTTGCCATATTTGAGAATATGCTTGCATATGGAAATGTTAACTCATATTTTCTCTATCACCTATGCATTTCAACAAACTTTGCGAGCTGAAAACACCCTTCAAATTGGAACATGGTTTACATTTGGGCCACAAAGATACTATTAAAATAAAATAATATGACTAGTATTTGAATAAATATAAACAAATTATCTGTGTACTTGAACCTGAGTTTGTCGAGGTCTAGCTATATTCCATAGCTGTGAATGTTTTTCCCATAGTTAATGTTTATGGCTGCGAGTTCCCAGATTGGCGCTATTGAACTCTCATGTCCCCTATTCCGTGATATAAATCTTTCACCCAAATCTTTTGTGATCTACAATTTGACCCCAGACTCCTCGAACTCGCAAGATTTACTCTACCTATGATGAGTCTGTTCTCGTTCGTCTGATCGCCCTGCCTTTCCATACTTAATCGATTCTTCACCTCTCGTTGTCCCAGATTTGCGGGTTCACGCACTCCCAGGTTTAGAAAAGTTTGAAAGCATTTATCGCTCTTGTCCATACCCACCACCTTCACACACTTCCCAGTGCAAATTACTTACGCTTTTACTTGGTGAAAATTCACCACACAGGCTCAAAAAATTTGGCATTAATAACCGAAAATCTCAAGGACATCTCCAATTAAAATGCATTGAAGAAAGATCTACAAGAGATTATATTATCATCCCCCAATGTTCATTTTAAATATTATCAAGACACAATTATTGTCACATGTTGCAATACAAATAATTCTTCATCAAAGCATTATCTTTTCTCACAGGCACCCTATATGCACTCCAATCACCTGGTATCAAATTGGCAGAGGTCAATATTATGGGATCTGATTTTTTTTTTTGTGGCCCTAAACTCGGAAATATTGTTGATTACTTTAGTTTTTTTAAGGCATTCTTCCCCGCCTTTCCATACTTATTCGATTCTTCACCTCCTGTTGTCACAGATTCATGGGTTCCTAGGCTTCTAGGTTCACAAACATTTCAAAGCATTTTTCGCACCCTTCCCAATGTACATTAATCATGCCTTTATTGGTGACAACTCACCAAACATATTAAAAAATATTGGCATTAATAAGAGAAAAGGTCAAGGGCATCTCCCATTAAAATGCATTAAACCAAGATTTACAGAATATTATATTATCATCCTCCAACATTCATTTTAAATACTTATTCCCATTTCCCTCTATCATCGAAAACATGGGCTTTAAGGTGCCTTCATCGTAATGTTCCTGGTCATCCACATGTGAGACAACTTAGAGATTCCATTCAGGCCCAATTCAAAGATGAGTAATTCTACCCCACCTTTCCATACTTAGTCGATTCTTCACCTCCTGTTGTCATAGATTCGTGGGTTCCCCGGCTTCCAGGTTCACAAAACTTTCAAAGCATTTTTCGTGCCCTTCCCAGTGCACATTACTAATGCCTTTATTAGTGACAACTCACCACACATATTCCAAAATATTGACATTAATAGGAGAAAAGGTTGAGGTCATCTCCCATTAAATTGCATTAAACCAAGATTTACGGAAGATTATATTATCATCCTCCAACGTTCATTTTAAATACTTATTCCCATTTCCCTCTATCATCGAAAACTTGGGATTTAAGGTGACTTCCTTGTAATGTTCCTTGTCATCCACATGTGAGACAAATTAAAGATGCCATTTAGGCTCAATTGAAAGACAAGGGAATGGTTTTATGTGACGTCATCTTTGAGAAAATTTTTTCTATGTTAGCCAATAGAAACTCAGACAAAAAAATTTCAAGTATCTTATGATCGATATTCTCCCTGTATTCGATCCTTTGGTTAGTTAAAAGGTCTGCTTGAAAATTATGTGTTGAGATTCTTTTTTTTGTTACTAGAAATTGGAAGGGAATTTCAAGTCACCTACAAAATGCTCCTTTGTTGAAGTATATAGCTTCTTCCAACAACACAAATTTGGCAATTGTATCAAATCCTGCAGACCACACTAGAATTTATATTTCGTTAGAGGAGTCACACATATTGTGGCTTACAAAATGGTCTGGAATATTCGAAAGTGACACCAAATATTGCTCCATGTGAAAATTTACTCAGAAGGAAATTATAAATTTGGATCCTCATGAATGTGAGAAACTATATAGGTGGTTGAATAAACATCCTAAAATTATAGAAGTTTCTATGTCAAAGTTTGTTGAGGGACTTCTGGGTGTAGTAACAACCTTGAAAGAAAGTCAACTTATTTGTCAAAGTTTGTTCACCGACCTCTGGATGTAGTAACATAATCGACATACAATGAACTTTCTATCACAATTGCACATTTTTTTCACTATTCATATGCATATAATTTCATCTGGGTCAAAGATCTTACCTCTCTTTGCAAGAATATTCTCTTGGTGATTAAGGTGGGTATATAATCAGGGAGTGAGGCTCTAAAATATTTTTGATGCCTACATCGACAAGTAACTGGGAAAATTTAATGGGAATGAATTATGGACTATGGACTTTGCAACACTTTCTGAAGATTACTTTATACTACCACCTTCTGTAGTAATTTTGACGTATTCAGGTAATGATTTGGTTTATGAAGATCATCTTTTACTACCACCTTCCTGTAACGATTTTGTTTCATTCTTTAGAAGAGACCTTGGTGCAATATATATTCTAGAGCTATTTCCACAGAATATCAATCTTCCTATTGTTTCCCGTGCTTTGAATAAGGAGAATGCATTTCTTTTGTTGCAGTGGATCCGATATTTGAAAAAATGGAAATTGCTCGATGCTTGAAGTATTGACTTGTGTGGTTCAAATAAATCGCCATGGCCCCACCGCAAGCATCTCTTGAGTTTTTCATCAGGAGCATAGGTCGATAAGCATAGAGTTCCTTCTTGGTCGTAGAGTGCTTCCATCCTATTGAGCACTCAACACACCCTAAAAATCCTACCTCGAATTTTACTTTTTGGGTACCACTTGATATTTTTCATTGTCTAATTTGAATTCATTATGAAAAATGTTGCTTTGCTTATCATTTTTGACCCTTATTAATTCTTCCAAAGTTTGCTTGAACCTATGAAAACTCATGAATTAAAAAGACTTCATGCTTAAATAAGGAATCAACAGCCAAAACACTTCCCCCCAACGTGCTCAAGGACTCGACATCAAAAGGAATTAAAGGATGAAAGAAAATCACTCAAAAAACCGCAATTGCCTAGCATCGATCTTCATCGACATCAACAAAAGGAAGTTTTCTTTCACGACAAGCATCACACAAGGATATCGCTGACAACCGATCCCCTTCGGTGTCAGTAAAAGGAGAAAAGAGTAAACATTAAAAGAAGAAAGAAATAATATCACCGATAACTAATAACTGATGCACTTAGCAAAATCAGAGAAGATCAAATCACGATAAACATCCAGAGTACGTTATAGTTTTTCTCTGATCACCAACTTCTGAAACATTCTTGGCATCGGGAGTTTTGGGGATGCTAACCCAAAGGAAACTACGCGATAGGTTTATCCATGATCCCTGAGCCCGATACCATTTCAACATCGGTGATCCTAGGCCTAGCTTAGAGCTCACAACTTGAATAAAGTCCCGAGTCCGAACAATACCCGAGAGCTAAGTCACCATTCTTCAATGCCACGTATCTCGAGCTAGTTGTTCCTCGTCAACACCGTACGATGAAATTGATTGGAGTTGAAGGTTTTTCATAGAAGAATATCATCGAAAAAACACCCATAACATATTTTCGACCCTCGATCCACCCACTAGAAAAACGACACGATGGGATGTTTTAGTGCTAGATACATTGCAATCCGGAGCATTTAAGGGACTAATCAATTACAAATCTCTCATTAGTTGTTAATTCATGCATGAATAAAAAGGATTGTTTGAACTTACAAATACAACATATCACCCTCCACGCCTCCATCATTAACCCACTATGAATTAAATTGTAGAGATTAGGTGGTAGATTTGTTTGAATTTCACTCATCACTGGAATTAATTGGCTGATACGACCGATAAGTTATTCCCCGTTAAATATTTTCGAGCCATTGTAAACAAGATCATTCTAAACGTAAAGGATTTTCAGAGCATCCAAAGGAGAGAGATGAGCAATTAAAAAAAAATCTTCCAAGCCACCCGTGAGTATTAAACTACGAAGTTTAGCAAGCATTACAGGTATGTACCAGTCTAGATTTTCTACATTTCCACTTTAGATATACATTAATATCCAATATTGATCTGTGCACAGACCCTAAAAGATTTTATTTCAATTTGTAGGAACAATGCCTCCAAGAAATCCAAACACTAGGTGATTGCTGAGAGAGCCTAAGCTAAAGGAACCAGAGGTGAGAGAAGGCTCATCCCCAGGGCCAACAAAACAATTAGAATTCTCTTTGAGGTCGGAGCCAATCATCAGAACATCCACCAAGAAGATTTTCACTCAACTTTCAGACTTTGGAGACACAGAGGCAAACACAGGGGGTAAGGCGGTACTCCCGCATTGGGGAGAAATCTTCAAGAAGATTAGTTGGGAAGAATTCCTAGAATAGACCTCGCACAACGAACCCAACATGAGAAAGCTCGATGATGAATCTTTTCCAAATATCCCTCTGTCATACCTGCACATGGTAGCAAGAAGGACCCCGGTGTTTCCCTGTATAGAACTGTTGTAATGGATCATCGACCACACAGACACACATAAGTTCTTGATCAATGACGAGAATGGCGAGTGTGTCAGGGTTTTCCCTCTAGGAAAGGTGTAGAATTATTACAAGCTCAGAGACCCAGAAGAGCGATTGGACACCGAATTCATCATCAACTTTTATGAGCACCATGACATTGGCTGGGTGATGGCTTCATGGTGGAGAGAGGATAAAAAGTACACCAATTGGACCTCCAGATGGTACCAAACGACCAACTTAAGGGAGTCGTATATCTATCTAATGGCCCTCATCTGCCAATTGTAAGGGGAGAAAGATTGCTCCAGGTTTTCAGAGGCTTGGATGCCTCTAGATTATACTGTAGCTATTTCTGGGAGAGGTTTTAACTGGGGTGCCATCATTTATAAGAATCAGAGCATTTGCATACAACAGGCTCAGACGCTAAAAGAAGGAGAGACTCCATCCTTCTACATGGCTTCTTATTTATTGGACGTCATCTGTGCCATAAATGTTTTTTCCAGAATGAACTTGATTTGTCACATCTTGGAACTCTCGGTCCATCTGTATTTCAACATCTTATGGGAGAACAAGTACAAAATATCCTACTCCCTCAATTGCGATGAATTCATTACCCACATTCATTTAATTCTTTTCAAGAAAGAGTGTCCAATACTATCGACTGTGGCCAAAAAGATGATATCAGAGGTTGGTCATTGGTCTGCATGAGCATGATACCTATATCAGGGTTTTTAGGGCCACCGGGGCACTTCACCTTTTTCTCGTGCATGTTCCTGATCTACTATTGGTAGGGGATATATGCTACCAGAGTATCCTACAAGGCTACAATATTGCTTCCCTGGTGAAAGACATGAAACGAACATTCATACCTTATGGATTCCATATAGGTTTCTACCTGGTAAAAGACACCGCCCAATCTAAGCAGGAAGGATTGAGTCAATTAGAGTTCTGGTTCTAGACCGACCATTTTCGCAAACATGACGCAAAAGGTCTAGTCCTAAAACATGCACCTCAAGTGTCGTCTTGCTGGCTGTATGCCCGCGACAAATATGAAGATGAGGTCTTCACAAAAAATTCTCAGGATTGGGATGAAGTTGTAGCAAGGATGGTCGAACCTAAGATGATTAGGTTTAAATCCATAAGCCTGGATGAACAAATGAAGATTCTAGAACAAATAGGTCGAGAGGCCCTCAAATCCAGAGAGGAAATGGTAGCAGTCGAAACAACAGAGATTCCCCTGGTACCCCCGATACAAGAAAGAAATTTCCCTGAGCCTCAAGATGCACGAGAGAGAGGGTTAATCATGTATGAAGAGGCCCAATGGATAATGGATTAGATGTGAGATAACTTAGACCTCATCAGGATGCAAGTTCTCCCTACTGACTACCTGGATGAAAGCCAGACAGGCCCAAGAATCCCTAAACTTATATATGTCGATGAAATCATCGGTTTAGATGACCTTGAATCCATAGTGCCACCAGCCAGATCACCGATAGGTGTTTCATCTTAGCTGAAGACATTCGGGGTATCAGTGGAAACAAGTTCAATAGACCCCCTTCGCGAGTTAATAAAAATCTATGATGATGATGAGATCCTAGAGGTATCCCTTGGGACTCATGTGCATATCGAAGAAGAAAAGGGACCTGGGAAGACATCTTCTCCTGTTCCTAAGGTCTAAACCTAGGAGGTCCCATGGAAAGAAAAGGAAGCCAAGAGTTTCCTAGACACTAAAATACCCAATGCGCTGGAGACCCAAGCAGACGGTCCAAAGGACGAGCTGAGGTAGGATGAGCTAGAGGAAGCAACTTCGTAGTAGGAAATCGACATTTCAACGATCGATGAACAAGTAAGTATTTAGTCTATCCCCGATGCCTCTATTTCAATTGGTACTCAAACCCCCTATGAGCGACAAATAGAAGCTGGGCCTTCAGAGCATAATGAGGTAGTTCAAGAACCCAATACTGAACAAGTATATACCATCGAAAGTATGGGAAATACACTCACTTGGGGAGATAAAAAAAAATCCTGAACCTGTGGACGAAGTAGCCGACATACATGCCATAGCTTATGATAGGAAAAGAAAGGCTATCATCCAAAGAACCAATAAGAAGAGGAGGATCAATTTAGATCACTCCATCCTTATCACTACAGAGGAACATATGATCAATATAGAACATGCTAAGATGTTTGAAATCATCGGTGCAGGGATGGAAATGAGAGATGCCACCCTGGATAGAGATAAAAGATATGAAAAAGATTTGGCCACCGCCCTGAAAGAACTAGAACATTTTTGCCACTTGTATGAGTACTATTAGGACACCACACAGGCCATGGTGTACCTAAGGAGCCAATTCAGGGAGGCCTATAGCAATTTCACAGATGAGTGAAACTTATTCACTGCAAGAATAACTGAGCTCCAGGAAGACACCCTCATGGCACTCGCGACATGCAAAGATATGGAGTGGTGGTACAATAAATCATAGCAACCCATAGAGAGAATCGACTACATTGATGCAGTCCAACAGGGCCGAGATAAAGAAGAACATGACATTCGGGTGTTGAACGAAAGAAGTCTCGATTGCATAAGGAAAGTGGTCAAGTATTGGGAAAAAATGTCTGGGGAACCTCACTGAGAAATCCAAGAGAAATGGGCCATATGCGGGAGAAATTGAATCAAAATCAACAAGGCAATGACGGATATCGAACTCCTAGAGTTTGGCACGCCCGATGACTTCGTCGACTTGCATGACATAATCAAATCGCACACCGAGCAAGATTCATCATGGGCAAAAGAGATAGCAAAGGTGACAGACACAAGAGAGCCAGGTCAAGTAAAACATTTTATGGAACACCCGATCAAATCTAGGGCTATACTACAACAATTAAGTTCTAGTTTGGTGAAGTATCAAGCACATGTGGTAGAGATAAGAGAGATTTATGCATCCTTGATGGAACAACACAAACTTCCATACATCCACACCTGTGAGGAGCTGTTCATCAATTGGTTGGAATATGAGAAGAATCACCCGTTTAAAGTGATATCTTGAGATAACTCCTAGACAAACTGATAGGAGAGAATGCCACGTGGCGATTTTGTTTTTAGTTATCTGCGCTTTAGCCGTTATTTTTAGTTATTTTTATGTTATAAATAATAGCATCAACCAATTAGTTAGAGGTCGATGGTTTTTGCAAGAAACACTCATTTCTAGTTTTGTTAAGAATTATTTTGGAGCTGCCTTTAATTGAGAAGTTCTTCTGGACCAGAGACTAGTTTATGTTTTCATCAAATTCGCGTATGATTGGATGTGGAGAAGAACTATTTCCTATTCCGTATCATGAATGGATGAAGTAACGAGTAAGAGCTATTAAATCTATTGATAAGTTATTTGATGCAATGTTTTACAATTATTTCTTTAATGATGAAAATAAATCATTGTGTTATTATGTGATGGATGATTAGCATTGGGTGAATTATTTTGCTTACCATTATTTATCACATGCATGTTTTCTTCTGATAATTTGTATCTCAGTCAGTAATTGGAATATTCACATGGTTAATTTATTAGTACTAGGCCTGTGGTATACGATCATTGTCTGCATGCTAGGGTGTAAGGGTTATCCCAAACCTAGCCTCTCCTCCAGTAGTTTAAGTTTGTTCCCACTTTTTTCCTAGTTGGTTTATACTAGATTTCCACCTTATACCAGTCACAGCAAAAAAGAAAATACAAAAAGAGAATGTTCAAACCAAAGGAGAGGCCTTCACAAGAAAACGTAAAGCCCATCGATTAATTGGATGAATTGCAAGATCTGGAGAACCATTCCACTATTAAACACTACAGAGTCTAATTGGGTCTCGATGGTGGGTTTGGTTCATGCTGTTGAACTCAAGGGATTTAGCACCCATCAACACATCCCCATCTTGCATTTGCACATGTGATTTTATTTCTACCTTGTTTCTTTCTCCTGGTGGTGGATCCTTCTATCCCAACCAACATGATTGAAATAAACTAGATCTAGGGAGTTTGATCGCTTCCAGGGATCTGAGTTGACTATATATTAATTTTGGTTAACTTAAAAATGTTTATGTGTGCAACCTAATGTTAGACATATAAAATACAATTTATTATTTTTTAAAATATAAGATAATGTATTCTTTTAACACATGACTGGTCAAAAAGTTTCAGGCATTGTTTTGGATTCACATCCTTCAAGGATTTTAATTAATTACAAAATTAATATTTCTTGTGGCAATGAAATTGACCCGTCGTTGACTATGGAAATTGTATTAACATTGCAATTTATAGATAATAAATGTCTAGCATGCACCTAATGTCGAGGTCATCATCGCACAGGACACCCAACCTCCAAATATTTCCAGACTCACATCAACATTGTAATTGTCGTGACAAAGAAATACTAAAGTCAATGCTCTTTTGTAGGTATGACAACCATGTAGTCTAAGTTCTTTGACAATGACATGCCTACTTGTTCACTGCATTACCACCCTACAGTCGATGGAACTATTCCTATTTCCACCACCAGTGTCAATGTGCAAGGTTGAAGCTATCTGGAGCCTGGGGTCACCGCTAGCGTAGATGTCTAAAGCTAAAGCTACCTGTATCCAGGGGTCATGACTTGATACACATGAAATTAGTACTGGTAGTGATCAAAAGTTGATTTTTTGTCGAATTTGTTACTACATCCAAAGGTCGCTCAACAAACTTTGAGATAGAAGCTGGTTGTCTGTCAAGTTTGTTACAACTTTGAGATGGAAGGTTCTATAGTTTTAGAATGTTGAATCAACCACTCATACATTTTCTCACCTTCGTGAGGATCCAAATTTATAATTTCCTTCTGAGTATATTCAGGCATGGAGTAATATTTGGCATCTCTTTCGAATATTCTAGACCATTTTGTGAGCCACGATATGTGCCACTCCTATGAAGAAAGATATATTCTAGTGTGATCTACAACATTTGATACACTTGCCAAATCTGTGTTGATTGAAGAAGATATATACTTCAGCAAATGATCATTTTGCAGGTGAGTTGAATGTCCCTTCCAATTTACAACAATAAAACAAGGAAATTCAACATACAAATCTTCAGGGATGGATTTCAACCAAACAAACGATCGAATACATGGAGAATACCAGTCAAAAGACACTTGAATTTTTTGTCTCAACTTCTGTTGGCTAACATAATTTTTTTCCCCCAAAGATGACGTCACATAAAACCACTCCCTCGTCTTTGAATTGGGCATGAATCACATATCTAATTTGTCTCAGATGTGGATGACCAAGAAAATTACAAGGAATGCACCTAAACTCCAAGTTTTCGATGATAGAGGGAAATTAACACTTAGAAAAGTATGGAATGTTGAATAAAAAGATAATGTAGGAAGACCATATCTAGAAGAGACAAACTATTCAAGAAGCTGGGATAGATCTAGCTAGAAGCACCCATGAAGTCCAAGACCCAAAATTGATATTCAACTCATTGTTTTTAATCAGGAAAGCATTTGATGATCAAGTTGAAATCTATAAAATACTGTCTACAACCTTGATTCTTGTATATATTTGTTTGTTTGGTCCGCGGGAGCCCCAATCGCAGTCATTATGGAAAACACATTTAAGTTTCAGAGAATATGTGCTGAACTATTTCAAGAGAACTATTTTGGGAAATAATCTCAGCTGTATTTTGTAACCTAGTTTTCTGAATATAAAATATTTGAGGTTTTTGTATGATGTTTTCCAATGTTTAATATTGTTTTTTATTTTTATTTTGTATATATTTTTAAATTGACTCATCTTCCTTCACGACTATTGATAGATGAATTCAAACTATTTCTATAAGAATTTAAGACCCTCTTTGATCTGTAGTTGAACATGCACGAAAAACTTTTTTTTCCCCTGCCCAACACTTCAATTTAAACAAAAGCTACTCTATTCACTCCCTACATTTTACATGGAAGAACAATTTTTGATAGGACATAGTTCTGTGGTGCCCACCCTGTTGACAATTAAAATCGCAACGAGGATTTCGACCACAAAGTATTGCTTAAGCCTAATAATTATAAGCTATGAGATATATAATACTAGTAGGTGGGACCCCCTTGTAGATTGTGAGATCAGATCTGGTTCTTATTTCATGTTTATGTTGTTGCTCGACACCGCTTACATGGTTCTACATCATTAATGAGATCTGGGTTTTATTGGAAATGAGTAAGGCTTGTTATGTGTTGGTTCTAATTGCAACAAGTGAATGATGGGTAAGGAATGTTACGTTTTTTCCGCTGCTCTAGACTCCAATTTTATGTTACAATGGCCTATGTTATCCATTGTTATCATTGCTATCTGTTCTCAGATTCATTACTGTGACACCTGCACAAGAGTCATGTTAGTAATAATACATAAGAGAAGTTGAAAAGATATCAAGGCAATATAACAAATGCGAAAGGAAGGAACTATACTATACTAATATGCTACACTACATGCATTGAAATTAGAATGGTCATTCTTAATCCTAGCTAACAAGTTAAGAGCTATGTGATTTATTTAGTTATATAGTCGACATGCATTATTGTATAGTTTGGAAACTGTAAGATTTGATGTGGGTGGCACTCTTGGCAATTAGTGGATGTTGGTTTCGATGCATGATTTGATTGAATGAATTAATGGATTAGTGGGATGGCGTGTACTAAGGAATTGAATGATTTGAGGGTGGAGGCAATGTGAATTTACTGCACATAAATCCAACTCCTTCCACTGGCCACCACCCTAGTTTGCATATTTTTCAATTTTTCTTTGTTGTGGTTAGGCTCCATCTTTCAAGCAAAGGAAGAACCACTCGACCAACTAATGTTTTAAGGTGCTTTTGGTTACAGGTATGCCTTTTTTCCATCAATGAATATGCTTAGGTTATGAAATAGATATTGGCTCAGAATGTATGGGTCTGTTCTTTCCTTAAGTATGGAAACTGTGTAAATGATGCAGGAGCATCACAACAACAAGCAAGCGTGGGACAAAATGCCAATGCATTTTGGCACATGATGAATTGTTTGAAATGTTTTGAAGTGGATATGCCAAACTTAAATGATACAATTAAGAAAGAGCGTACTCGTAGATTGTAATCAGACCTTGAGTGTCCCGCTCTCGTCTGAAGGACTAAGAGGCATTTATGCTAGTAAATGTAAGTAGGTAGCTTTGAATTCTTAGATTTGATAGTTTTAGGAGCTGGAGGGAAAACGGATATAGACACCCTCACTTGTAGCATTGTAGCATTAGCATCATGATCAAGAGAGAATAGAGAAGAAGAAGCAGAGAGATATGTAGAGTAAAAACCCATGTACAAAAGTTTTGGATTAATACAAAGATCTTTAGTTCAGACTCATGGTGTTCAATTTCTTTCTGTGTTTGTACATGCTGATTGATATATGCTTTTTTACTCTCTGTTATGCATTTTCTTTGATGCGTGAATGTATGATTTCATATTTAATGTTTGAAATCTGAAGAGAGGGAGATTAAGGAAATGAGTTTCAATTGTTTCTCTATCTGAGCAAGAGTTTTCCTGCAAGGAGTGCAGTGAAATTGTCTGCAAGGTGTGCGTTGACAGAAGTCAGATTTCATCTCTACAAGCTCAGGAGGGATGATATTGTTCTCATTCTCACAGAACTGCAAGTTAAGCACATGAGTCGTGCAAGGAGTGCGCAGGCCGAGTTAAGTCTCAAAGTTACAACCTGAGAGAAATTGTTGAAAGACTGTTGTCGCAAGGAGTGCGCAGAGTCGAAGAGGTTCAAATACCTGGGAGTATTTGAAGAATTGCCGCAAGGAGTGCGTGCAGGAGTCTTCTTGAAGACTTGAGTTGTGGAGATATCTCAGGAGGGATAGAGTCTTTGAAGTTGTCGAAGAGAAGCTCAAGAGGGCTAGGGCCTTGAAGTGTTGTAAGAGGGCACAATGGCATTGTTTTGTAGGTGGATAGGTTTCATGAAATAACACTTTGTTCATTTCACAGGAATCGTCAAGGAGGAATTGGACGGTCGAAATTCTCTGTGGAGAATTCACGAAGTTCTGAGAACTATCAGATCTTGCAGAGGAGCAAGAAGGTTACGGTGAGTGTTTTTCTAAGTGCAAGATCAAGAGAAATCAGGCCGTAGGATCTGAGCCAACATGGGCCATTAGATCACTCACAAAATCTCATTTCGGGGCTTCATGAGTTGGAGAATTGAAACCCTTGCATCAAATATTTGCGAGGTCGCGAGGTGCGAAGTTTTGAAATAGAGAAATAATTCGAGCCATCTGATTGGAAGGGAACATGTCGTGAGATTCTCTCTATCGGGGATTCGGACATCGGGGTTCCGAGAAGGAAGTCCTTCAACTTCGCGAGTGGCAAAGTCGTGAGAGAATCGCAGCCATCCATCAGAGGAGGACAGGTGGCAAAGATCAAGGGATCTCACGAACTCGGAGGTTTGCAAGGTGAGATCCCAAAGATTAGGTGCTCCAAGTTGTGAGTAGCGAAGTCATGAGGAGCAAAGACAACAATTGGATATGGGTCAAGGGAGGACCATTGGATCAGAGCGTCATCGCATGTTTTGGCGAACTCGAAGGTTCGGAGGTTGGAAGGACCTCGTCTCAACTGTAGAATTCGTGAAGTGCCAAGAGCCGAGGCATGGAGGAAACATGTGGCAGAACCACAAGGTGGGCTCGAGAAATAGTCAGGTGGACACACGTCACCTAGTGGAAGGATTCAACACTTTGTTGACTTCTTGCGTCTCATGGATTTGCGAGATAAGAGTACGAGAGCTCGACATTGAAACTCACAAAGTAGTGAGTTGCGAGAAGTGCGAAGGGAAGGTCAAACCTCGCTGACTTTCAAGTCTCGGGAATTCGCGAGATAAGAGTACGTGAGCTCGACCCTTCGACTCCCGAAGTCGTGAGTAGTGAGAATGAGAGGAGAAAATTCAACATTTCCTCTCGGGGGTTCGTGAAAGAAAGGTACCAAGGTTGGACATTCGAACTTGCGAAATGGCAAGTAGCGAGAAGTGCTATCCCTTAGCCTAGATGGTGGTTGCATGAGGAAGGTGATGACAGAGGAAGATCCATAACTGTATTGGCATTTTGGGCATCATGAGATTTAAAAGGAAGAGTCAGGAGCCTCAACTCACGAACTCGTGATATTGCGAGTTGCGAAAAGGACCTTGGGTTAGGCCCTTGGTCATAACATTATGGTCTCTTGGGGAGAAAGGAGCTCGTGCGTAGTGCTGTTTGCACAGGGGAGCTTCCCGAAGGACCTGTTGATTGATTTGAAAGGGAGATTCCAGCAGGGAATCTGAAAGAGATGATCCGACTCGAAAGGGTTAAAGAATGATCTTGTGAGCGGATCTCGGCCCGAGGGCCGATAGGTCTGCGTTAGTGTGGTATCACAGCTTGGCTCTATTTGTATACTTTAGACAGGGAAAGCGAGAAAGAAATCTCCGCCATGCCGACAAGAAGAAGAGACAGACAAACACCCGATCCGCTAGAGGATAGGGAGATGTCAAGAGAAAGGGGTAGGCAGGTGCCAAATCTAGCCATGGAAAGAGATATACATGACCTACATGCCAGAGTCGTGGACATGGAAGTAAAGCAGAGGCACACAGCCAGTGTTGGAGATGTCAATGAATCTGAAAGTGAAGATGAAGCTAGACATGAAAGAGAATAAGTCACAATAGAAGATGCAACAAATGAATGCCTGATTAGGGCTGTTGCAAGAATGGGTGCTAAGGAAAAAATGGATATTCCAGTATATGAGGGAAAAATGGACGCTAAAGAGCTTCTAGACTGGATTAGAGTTCTGGACACATATTTTGACTATGAAGATGTCGAGGAAGACAAGAAGGTCAAACATGCTGTCACAAGTGTTATCACTGAAATTTCGTCCACACATGGCGACAAGAACTCTGCATCGTCAACACAGGACTGAAGTCATTCATGGCAGAGAATTAATCCACAGCATGGAAAAAGGGTCAAAAAACCATACAAAATGATCAAAATTGAAGGGCACTTTACAAAACCGGGGTGCGTGTGCATATGCGCGTAACAACAACATACAATGCGCGCATGCGTGCACGATGTGCAACTGTTGGGCGAAAAACCCGTGCACCTGCTAAACGACGCATTTATTGAAATTGGTCGGCCTCCCAACCACTAATGGATCAGCTCCCAAGTCGATTTGACACCAAATCCGAGCTCAATCCGCATGGGGGGCTGGTCAAAGATCTAATTGAGCCCTAAAGTGCCCCTTTTGACACTCCAAAGAGGTCACATAAACACCCCATGCTAGGCTATAAAAAGCCATGAATAACCATCACTTTCTCAAGAAATTCTTTGTATTGTTATGCTGCTGAGATTGCTAAGGACTCATTCTTTGGCAATAAACATCACAAGCTGCATTTCATAGGGCTTTCCACCTCTCACTTGAGTGGATAAGCTTGGAGTTCTTTCACCCACATTTTCATCTTTTC
>ML809198.1:65718-77114 GCA_009831015.1 Picea engelmannii
TGAGACAAACCTCCTCAGGAAATTAATCCTTCCCAAAAATGCTTGGACCTCCTTCTTGGATCTGGGGAGTGACAGAGCCTGAATTGCTTCCACCCTGTCAGGATCAATTCTCACTCCTTCTGCTGAGACTATATGGCCTAACAACTTCCCTTCTTGCATAGCAAACAATGATTTCTTGGGATTTAGGGAAAGGCCAAACCTGCGGCACTTCAGGAAAACTCTCTTTAAATGGGAGTGGTGCTCAATGTCAATCTTGGAGAAGACTGTTATGTAATCTAAGTAAATTACCACGAACTTATCCTTTTCCCCGATGAAGGCTATGTCCATGGCTCGTTGAAATGTTGCTCCCGCGTTCATCAGCCCGAATGGCATCTTGGCATACATGAATGTGCCCCAAGGCGTGGTGAAGGCTGTCTTTTCCTTGTCTTCTGGCATGACTGATATCTGATTATAGCCAGAAAAGCCATCAATCATGGATATCCTAGATGCACCAGTGACCCTCTGCAATATATGTTCCATGTTGGGCAGGGGGTAATTGTCCTTCCTTGAACTCCTGTTCAGGTTTCTGAAATCGACACAGAGTCTAATTTCTCCGCTCTTTTTTCTCACTGGGACCAAGTTGGCTACCCAGTTGGAGTATCTCAAGGGGGCTATGATTTGGGCGTCCAACATCTTTTTCACCTCCTTATCCATGACAGGTAACATCGTAGGGTTTATCTGTCTCAGCTTCTGCTGGAAAGGTCTAGCCTCCTCCTTTAGTGGAATCTTGTGCTCAATGACTGACGTGTCATATGTATTGAGGTCTTTGTAGGTCCACGCGAACACGTCAACAAACTCTCTCAGCAGCTTAGTATATCCGATCCTCTGCTCCTCAGTCAAACTTTTTGACAGCTTGACCAACTTGGGCTCTTCCGGTGTGCCTATATTGCACTCAGTCGTATCGGCATCATCACCCGAAATCCTTCCCTTTATGGCCACGTCATTCCCATCGAAAAGCCTTGCTAATGGGACCAGACCTCTTGGTATATGATTGCTCGGTAGTTGAATAATCTGATGGTCAACAACTTTATTCAACAACTCCCCAGGATGGTGATCAGGTTCCTCGTCAGGGTATTCGTCTATACACAATGCAGAGAAGTCATCGATGGACTGGAGGAATTTTTCGATCTCCTGATCGTCTTCGAATAGCCTCTAATGTTTGACATTGTCCGGCACAGAGGGTCTATATCTTATTTCCACCTGCGATATGTCAGTGGGCAGCGCAGGAGCTTCGAACAGACTAGCTGAGAAAGCCTGAAAATCGGCTGAAGCATTTTCTTCCCGTGGAATGAAATTGATGTTAAACGCCAGGAAGAAATTATCAATCAGATCCCATACCTCATTCCTGTAATTCTTGAGGCGGGGGTGCTTGGTATGATAGACGTTTTTGACCTGCTGGACCATAAGTTCTGCATCTCCGAACACAACTATCTCCCTGATTCCCATTTCTCTTGCAGCCCTTAATCCGAGAACCAGAGCCTCATATTCTGCCACATTGTTGGTGACTTCAAATTCCAGCTTGTATGACAGTGATATGATTTCCTGAGAAGGAGACTTAAATACCACTCCGGCACCAGCACCTATACTGGAAAAAGCTCCATCAAAGAACATCTTCCAAACAGAGGTGATCGGAGGAGGTATCCCCTGATCCAGATTGAGCTGCTTTCTGATGTGCAAGGGGGGCTCAGGTTCGTCAGTGAACTGCAATAGGCTAGATCCTAAGTCAGTGCCTAAGGCATATATGGGATGATTAGTGGGGTTTTCTTCATCACTGACTATGTAGGCTAGCTGGGCCTCTCTGTACAATCTCCTATGTTCCCCACCAAAGACTGGAATGGTGGCGTAGGTGAGATCCATCTGCAGCATTCCTCCAAGTCTCTTAATCCAAGATCTTGACAACAACATGCCAAACTTGGGGGGAACATCAGCTACCACTATATCCATGACCATACTTTTCATGGGTAGTTGAAACAGGGAAACTACCAGGTCCTCGATGACTCCCAAACATTGCACCCTCCTGGAGTCAAAGGAATAGAGGTCATGATAGGCTCTGGTGACTTCTAATCCTAGTTCTTCCATGACAGCTTTAGGCATGAGGTTGTGAGAGGCCCCTGAATCCATTAGGAAATTATGAAGTACTTTGTCATGTATGTTCAGGGAGGTGTAGAAGGGAGGGGATGAATCATCTCTATCTTCTACCATGGGACCCAGGACCACTGCAGGCCTTTCATCTTGGAGGCTTATGAAGTCTGTGGACGGGCTGGAGGCTTCGAATTTTAACAGGTCAGAGAAGCGCTTTTTGAATTCCCCATGTTTAATTAACTCAGTGAGGGGTACGGGGATTCTGACCTTTTGAATTTCATGCTCGAAATTAAAGGAAGATGTATTCTTTGGATTTTATCTAATCTCAGGAGCATGAATTTGAATGATGGGGGAGAGAGGTTGGGCCTTCTTACTTTTATGGCTGTCTGATACCTCGTCAGCGGGCTTCTGTGCTCTAGTGGATGACTCAGGAACTTCTGGTGTTGCTGCCCGCTTGTCTGATCTCAGGTTATACCTGCTCCGGCCAGTGCCAGCTTTGTCTTCTTTGCTAAGTTCATTGAGCTGACCATCCATAAGAGACTCTTCATATGCTGATTTGGTCAGATGGGGGAAAGGAGGAGTGACTTCAACTGAGTGGATTTTAGGCTCGGGCTCATCTGGTTTCCTTTCTTCTTCGTCAGTCATGAAATTGTTCTGGAAGGGAGCCTGGATCCTTTGGTCATCCCTATCTCTTTCCTTCTCTTTATGCATAGTTGGGGGAGCAAAATTGTTCGGTCTTCTGAAACCTGCTCTGTTCTCGGTATGATGAGGGCCTTTGTTTATTTGTTTTCTTTCTGTCTTTAATCTTTCCATCTCTTCTTTCAGCACGTTCAACAGCCAGGTCAACTCGTTTACTTGAGGGTGGGGAACTGATAGGCCAGAGATGTTGGAACCAGAAACCGAGGCTTCCGACTTCCCTTTTCTTCTATTTGTGTCAGCCTGGTTCCTCAGTCTGTCTACAGCTAGTATATTAGATTCCACTTCTATAGATGCATCTTGCATCTGAGCTAGAGAGGTGGCTCTCCTTTCTCTCAATACAAGACAGAAATCAGGGTCAAATTCACTAGCATATGAAATTTGAGCAGAGGCTTCGGAAGGCTTTATCTCTGTAGGAATATTATTATACATTTTATTGAATCTTTTGGAGAAGTCAGAAACTGACTTTCCCTCCTGCTTCTTCAAGGACCCAAACTCAGTCATGTAATATATATAATCTTTTCTATCCCCCCATTGTCTCAGGAAAACATTATCCAGAGCCTCAATACCAGCAATAGATTCAGGGGCCAGCCCCCTGAACCACTTTCTAACTTCACCATCTAGGCTCTGGACGAAGACTCTCATCAAGACGTCTTCACTCTCAATATTTAGGTTGTCTACGTAGCTATAGAAGGAAGCCAGGTGCTCTTCAGCAGTCACATCTCCCTCACCACTGAACTTGGGCATGTATTTCAGATAATCTCCAGCAGAGAGAGGGTTCAAAGGCTGGGGAAGAATTAAAGGAGCATATCTAGCAGCGATTATGGCATCCATTCTATTCGGAGGGGGATTAACACCAGCCATAGGGACGTTGAGTGGAGGAGAACTCAGAGGAGATGGAATGTGAACAGGTGAGGAAGGAAGAGAGGTCCTCACAGGAGACGACGGGGAAAACATAGAGAAGTCTAAGGGACTCGATTGTGCAAGTGTTTCTCTCTGTGCAGCAATAGTAATCGAAGGAGGGGTAGTGAGACCTCCTGAGAGGGGAGTGACAAGGATCTCTCCCTCCGATACTAGACCAGGAGGGGAAAACTCATCAGGAACACTCCCAAAGTTCAGAAAACGAGAAACCTCAGAGGAAGTATGACTAGGAAGGTGAGAATAAGAAAATGGAGTCTTCACAAAAGGGGAGGGCGTATTACCTTTTTCATCGGCAAAAGCTTCTTTTGCTGCTCTTTTTCCCTTTCTGCGCACTGCTTCCAAGTCTACTTCCGGGGTGGCCAAAGGCAAATGTGGATTCGACCTTGTGTGTCTACCTCTCGAAACCACAGCTGATCAAAACAGGTTCTCCCCAGCGGAGTCGTTATAGTGGAGTCGCCAGGTGCACAGTAGCAATCTTCAAGTTCTGAAATCTGATGCACCTTCAGAAATCAGTTAGTCGTTGTCATCCTTCCCAGGGAAAATCTTCAACTTCGTCCCTGACAACGATGCCAGAAATGTTGGCTTTCAGAAGTCACTCCTGGATTGCTAGCAGGAGCAGAGCCCGAAGCCCATCAGATTTAATGTCATGGTTTGTTTTAAAGGTTGATCAAATGGAGGGAAACTTGAAACAACACAATCTCAACTCAAAAACCAGACCAGGCATGCATGAACGAATGAGGTCTTGTATAAACTTCAAACAGTGAGTCGTAGTAAAAAGGTGAGTAGGTAGAAGACTTATGCAAGAAGGCGCAATGATCCACGATGAACATCAGGTTCATCACAGACTAGAGAAGAAGTGCGTTCAAATGCAAAATCCTTTTACATTCAAACACATATACCAAAGAAAGCAAAGATGCCACAACAAATCCTTTATTGCAACAAGATTGTTAAGTCCACATAAATCCTTCAACTGTGAACCCTCCAGCAAAAGATGAAACAAAGATGGATAAGAAAGGAAACTGTTTGTTATAAACCAAGAAGTCTCAAACAGAGAGGCATAACCAGGAAACCAGAGTATGGCTGAAATCTATACAGTCGGGAGCTTAGCTCTACCATCGATCCATACAAAAATGGAAAAAATGCCTACATATACTCCAAAAAACTACAACAGCAGCGGAACCAAGAAAATGCATTGAAGGCTTTGCGTCTGCATGGATTTTGACACTCTGCAGCCGCAATCTTTGAATAACCGTGCAACTTGCAGCAGACGCGATCGATCTTCTGACAGTTACATTCGGCGAATCGACGTGCCTTTAATTCATGGTAGGACGTCCCCATTATGGCGGAGACGATGTCTAACCACCCTCAACTGCCTCCATAACTGTTTCTTGGGATTGATAATGGCCCATCCAACTCAGCACCTCGGGATAGGAAATACTTCTCGCGCCGCCATCTGGAACAACCGAATAGCTTGAGAGACGGACACGAGGGCCAGCACGGAGGGGAGGACATGGTGTATGGTAGGAGTGATGGTGAGAAGAGAGAGTGATGACAAAGAGGGGTAACAAGGGATGATTCGTGGTCGAAGACAGTCAGGTAGACAGGGGGGAGGACAGGAGGACGAACTCGCCTTCGGGTGAGAAATGGATGTAGAAAGAGAGCGGGACACACGGTAGGAATGAGTGGATGGTGGGAGAAAAGAGAGCCACGAGGACCGCCGAGGAGAGGTGAGTGGATGACACACGACAGCAGGGGAAAGGCAGAAGAGAGAATAAAATGACAGGAGGAGGGCCCACACTGGTTAAACACATGGCAACTGAGAGGAGCGGGACTACACGAGCGTCGTTGATCTGGGCGCTACGATCCTGGTTGTCGGGAAGCTGCACATGGGATCTCGGACCCCCCCCCTCCGCTTAAAGGTAGANCCGATCCCGGACCCCCCCCCCTCGCTTAAAGATCGAAAGGCAAGGGGGGTCCGAAAATTGCTGTGCGCCGTCTATCTGTGCGCGCAAATATGGACCGCCCGGAAGTGCCTGCTACTTACCATGGGCGCATTATTTCCCGAAACTTTGGACAAGTGGGTTTTAACCCATTATTTTGATATCTAAACCCCTTAGCAAGAAATATCGCTAACACCAACCAAACTTCCTTCAGACATACCAAAGTTTGAAGGGAAGGCAGGGGATGACCCCACCAATCATGTCATGACCTTTCATCTATGGTGTTCTTCCAATATCATTATGGATGATTCCGTCAGATTACGAATTTTTCAATGCACACTCACTGGCCTGTCAGCCAAATGGTATGTTGAAGAAAAATCAGGGTCCCATACGACCTTTGAATCCCTGGCCAAAGCATTATTAACTTTCTTCCAATTACCCATCCTCCATGACAATGGTCTAGAACTACTGTCTAATTTCAAACAGTCCTCAACCACCCACATTGCTGACCACATTCATGAGTGGCGTAGGCGACGTAGTTTGTGTAAAGCAGAAACCACCAAACAACAATGCCTTGACTAGTTTCTTAGATCACTTGTCGCTCTCCTTGGTAAAGATGTAGCTTCTACCTTCCCACAATCTAAGGAGGAAGCCATCAACAAGGCTCAACAATATGACCTCATTTACGCACAGTCAGGATACTTGTACACAGTACTTCCTGATCTTCCAAAACCTGTGCAATTTGGCCAGGACAAACCTGGGATGTGTCACTCAGCAGACGGACTAATAGGTGCCACCACACACCATGATCCACAACCCCAACCACCACCGATGTATGGAAAACCTCAATACCTGCCGGCATATGGGGGAACTTCTTACTACCCCCCACCCCCTTATCAACAACCATACCCTGTTGCTATACCTCCACCCATTAGTGGACCACCACCGGCACCTCCCATACATCCACCTATTCCCTCAAACAGTGGTACCCCCTCAACATCAGCTTATAGTACTAGTGAAATCATGATGCCTTCCTATGTACCCTATGGATCGGTACCACCACAAAATCCATACTTTCCCTTTCCTCGTCCTCCACAACCTATGGCTCCCCCACATCCTCACGTGGGGGTAAACTTTGTTCAACCCTCTGCTGCTCAACAATACCAAAATTTTGAACAGTTGAACATAGCCAACCCAACTCACCCTTCGAACAATGCCAAGAAGAAAGGAGGGAATAGGAATAAAAACAATCCTGGTCAAGGCGGGAATCAACCACCATAACATCCACCCACTGGGGGAAATCAGAACCAAGGGAACCAAAACCCCCAAGGGAGCAATAACAACAAACGCCAAGGGCGGAATACTGTTAAAACCATCCACCCTTGTGATCTTTGTGGCGTGTACGGTCATTACACCCACCATTGCCCCCAGATCGCTGATTTCAAACGGTTGAAAGACTCTGGGAGTATTCCCCCTTCTCCTGCGCAACCTGCCCCGCAGCAGGCACAACAACAATATGTGCAACAACCCCCTCCCACCATATTGCAAAACCCTATCCGACATCAAGGTGTCATAAACACCCAACAGGACACGCAGCATCCCCCACCTCAAGTGGGCTGATACCATAATCCCAACAATCCTACAGACCAGATGATCCTCCTCACCAGTGAGGAAGAAATCCTTCTGCAAACACACAATCGTCAGTATCCTACAACAACTGAGTCTACTCCCATCTCTTTAGAGACAAACCCCACACCGATGGGACCCCCGTTGATGATCCCTCACCCTTTCGCCGAACCACCATTACGCATCCCTCGCATACCCTTGCGCAAGAATATTCACAATCCACAGGCTAGGGCAGCACACAACTACAGCTTGGTAGATGACTTAGCGCAATCCCCGGCTGCCATGTCAGTTCTAGAAGTCCTCTAGACTTGTCCAACGCAGCGGAAATCACTACTTTCCACCTTGGGGGCAGTCGACCCTGCCGATACTCAACTCATCACTTTTGACCTTGATAGCTGCGAATTGCGTCTGCCCGCCGCAGTTGCTATTCAACTACGAGTAAAAATACGGAACATCACCGTCCATCGGTGTATCATCGATGAAGGGGCATCTACATGTATCATGTCAAAAATAGTATGGCAGAAGCTTGGTTCCCTGGAACTCATACCTTTCGCCATCACATTACGAGCCTATGACGGATGACCATCATCTCTTGAAGGGCTCTTTCAGAATGTCCCCGTGGAACTCGGGGGCAAAACAATTCTCATTGACATTGAAGTTATCGACGCTCAAATCGATTACAATATCTTGTTTGGACGTAGCTACATGTACACTATGAAGGCAGTGGCATCATCAATCTTTAGGACAATCATGTTCCCTCACAATGGAAAGATTGTAACCATTGACCAAGTCTCGCATTACGAGCCTAACCCATCCGCCAATCTCGATAACATTCTTCCTCTCATTCACACCAACAACGACGTATATCCACTCGTTGAGATGGGTCCTGGTATTTTCAAAGATCCATCCTTATTAGGGACATACCATGGAGCACCACCACTCCTTCCCCCCGGTCAAGTATGCGTCATCTCATCTAACGAAACTCAACAGGAGGATACTCATCCTCCTCAGGAGGCTTCAGTCATTCCTGATGTCTCAACAGTCGCAGCACCACTCCCACAGGAGCCTCCTGCACATTTTTCGACACCCAAAGTTCACGAATCCACATTCCCTCAAGGGCCTAGTCCCATTTGGGAAACAGTTCCCCGAACCCTCACTCAAATTCCCTTCTTTTACCCTCCACCCGGTATAGAAGCTTTCCAGGTAGCAAAAACACTCACCTTACCCAACATGGTGCTAGCAATCCTAGTGTGGTACTTACATCCACCTGAGATGGTCCCTCACCCACAGGAAGGACTTCCCATGACGATTCCTGTCCTCACTCCCACTACCTCCAATACCCCCATACTCCCTACCCCCGCTGCTACAGCAGGGGGTAGGCGATAGAAGAATGAGCCCACCACTCCACTTCCTCCACGCATCCCACCACCTTGCACCTTGTGTGACAAAGAGGGTCACCAAACCAACAAATGCCCATCACTACCGGAATTACAAAATTTGATTCCCCCCAATTCAACCCCCACACCACCCATTACTACTTCTACCACTCAACCTTCCAGTAGTAAAGGGTTGAAGACCAAATTCACGTGTGCCATCTGTTCTGAGTATGGACATGACACCCATCATTGTCCAACACTACCTTGTTTTCGGCAGGCCTTAGCTATCATAAGCCAGGACTTTCAGAACAACCCATGCCCTGCCACGTCCTCCATAATAAAAATCACCGACATTCGCTATGTCACTACCTCAGTCAATGAACGCATGAGGTGCCCCTGCTCTCTTTGCGATTCATTAGCACAATTTACATTCCAGTGTCCTATAATCCTCGCATACAGACAACGTCGATTGGCCCTGCATCACCAACCCACAACAGTGGTAATTGACCTTACGTCATCAATCGAGGCTCTTCATGTCATTTCTCCAGAACCTGAGGCACTCCCAATACCTCCTTGGTTCTTAGATAACACATCTGAGGATTTACCCCGTAACCCTCCAAACTCTCCTGCTCATGCCCATGCGGAGATTACCCATCCGACCACCACGGGTACCCCTCATTACTTCAACATATGGTTCATGACGAGCGAACCCTCACCATCTTCTCGCACATCCCCCCTTGCTTCACCTGCAAGGGGCAATCACACTCGAGCTGAGATCACTCCTCATGATCCATTGTATTCTCGTCATTTTGAATGTGACGAAGGCATACTGGAAGAGTTACAATGCCCAGACTCTCCCTGGGATGCACTACATCACCATGCTCTCTTCCTTCCACAGGAAGCTCACGTGCCTCCTAGGCACAAATCCATTTACGCGGTCGAAACCAAAGACTTTATCCCATCAGGGCCTATTGATTGGTTCAACAATCCTATTCCAGCACCCGACGCTTTTGAAGAAGGCAATCTGGCTAACATTTCCCCCACCATCAAAATCGACATTTCCATTAAATGGCATTTTCGAAGAAATCATCATTGGAGCTGCTTGCACTCCTTAGGAAATCGCCGCATATAAAACCCTCTTCCAGGAATATAGGGATATCTTCGCCTGGTCATACACAGAGATGCCTGGCCTCGACCCATATATTTTTGAACATCATATCGACACCTGGCCTGACATCACACCTGTTCGCTAGAAACAGCGACCGCTACACCCATCCAAGGCCGCGGCTATTAAAGCCGAAATTGACAAATTGCGTATGGCCGGATTCATTTACCCCATCGCTTATACTTCATGGGTTTCTAACCCTGTACCCGTCGACAAAAAACAGGGCTCTATCCACGTTTGCACCGACTTTCGCAATCTCAATAACGCATGTCCCAAAGACAACTTTCCAATGCCTTTCATCGATCAAATTATTGATGACTGCGCCGACCACGAGGCTCTCTCCTTTATGGACGGTTTTTCTGGCTATAACCAAATTCAAATCCACCCAGCCGATCAATACAAAACCACATTAATTACCCCGTGGGGTACGTTTGCATATCATGTCATGCCCTTCGGCCTCAAAAACGTCGGCGCAACTTTCCAGCGGGCCATGACATACATCTTTCATGATCTGGCTGCAATCATACTCGCCTACTTGGACGACCTCACCGCTCGCTCCAAGAAGTGTACCCAACACCTAGATGATTTACGAATCATCTTTCAAAGGTGTCGTCAGTACACCATCCGTTTGAACCCTCTCAAGTGCATATTCTGTGTCACCGCAGGACGCCTCCTCGGTTTCATTATTTCACAAAACGGTATCACCGTAGACCCCCTCAAATTCCAAGCTATCACCGAAATTCCACCACCTCAGAATTTACGACAACTGCAGAGTCTACAGGGAAAAGCCAACTTTCTAAGGCACTTTGTTCCTGATTACGCTATACGCGCACATGGTTTCCTTCGCTTACTGCGTCACGACATCCCTTTTCATTGGGATGACTATGCCCAATAATCATTTGACGATCTTAAAGCAACACTTTCTAATGCACCTTTGATTAGTGCACCTGACTACAATTGCGACTACATCCTCTACATATCAGCATCAGCTGTATCAGTAGCCGGCGTCCTCGTCCAGCTCGGAGATGACAATCGTGAACACGTCATTTACTACGTCAGTAAGAACCTCTCAGGACCACCCTTGAAGTACAAACATCAAGAGAAGCTAGCTCTCGCAGTCGTCCTCGCAGTCCAGAAACTGCGCCATTACATTCTACTTCGCACCACCAAGGTTGTCGCAGATTCCAACCCTATGCAATACTTACTCAACCGTCGCCAAGTTAACGACAAATTCGCTCGCTGGATCATTATCCTTCAGGAGTAAAACCTCGAGTTCTCAACACCCAAGAGTAAGAAGGTCCTCGTTCTCGCTGAACTTGTCACGACCCTTCCCTCTGACACACCTAGTCCCCCCGTCAATACTGACTTTCCTGACGAACATCTATTTTACATCGCTTCTGATGATCCTTGGTGTTATCACTCCAGGAAACTACTTAGGGTTGTAAACTAAGTATGCCTGGTAACTTAACAGATGAATTTTTTTCAGTAGGTGGATCAATGGGATACTAAGATAGCACAATGAAGAGATTACTTATCAAAATAACTTAATGA
>ML809198.1:85150-112474 GCA_009831015.1 Picea engelmannii
GAAAGCGCCACTTTCAACAGCTAACGGGTAAAAAATTCTGCCTTCTGTGCTGTTGAAAGCGGACAGATTTTAAAAATTGAATTTCTCGGTCATAAAAAATCCATTTTTCACATATGAATAGTCGATCGACATCTACAGAATCTAATCTTTCAAATGGTGTCGTCAGATCTTAATTTGGAGCTCAGGAAGGGATCTAAAAGTTGCCTGCAAGTTTAAGTGTCATTTTTCCATTCGCAATTCAAAAACTCTAATCGAACCTTTATGACAAGTTAGCAAAATAATGGTGCTATTTTGGGAGTTAACACTTGGTATGGCGACCTCCTCGTCTACCTACAAACTCAAAAGTTTGGTAACCACCTATCACGATATGATCGTCGACGCATTCGCCATCAGCCCCCCCTTCTATCTCCTCATCGGTGACATCCTATATCGGCGGGGCATCGACACCATTCTTCGTCGCTGCCTGATTATCGACGAGGCTAACAGAGTCTTAAACGACTGCCACAACGACGCCTGTGGGGGCCATCTTTCAGGCATCGCCATGGCTCAAAAGATTATCCGGGCCGGTTACTTTTGGCCTACCCTGTTTCATGATTGCATTCATGCTGTGAAACGATGTGAGCAATGTCAGCTCTATGCCAACAAAGCCCATGCTCCCCCAGCTCTTCTTCACCCTGTCATTACTGCAGGCCCCTTTTCTAAACGGGGCATTGACTTTATGACTTGTAATCCCCCCTCCAACAATGGTCACAAATACATTGTTGTCACTGTCGATTACTTCACCAAATGGGCTGAAGCTATGCCCACCTTCAACAACACCGCTGACACTGCAGCGCGTTTTTTCTTCAACCACGTCATATCCCGGTTCAGAGTACCACTCCAACTAGTTTCCGATCATGGGAAACATTTTGAGAATGAGATCTTCGTCGAACTCTCATCTCAGTTAGGATTCTCTCACGAGTTTGCCTCACCATACTATCCTCAGTCAAACGGACAGGTCGAGGCAGTGAACAAAGTCCTCAAGACCATGTTACAATGCATGGTTAACAAACATAAAACCAATTGGCATCATATGTTATTTTCCGCACTATGGGCTTATCGAACGGCAGTGAAGACCGCCACGGGTTTCATGCCATTTCACTTAGTCCATGGGGTTGAGGAAACTCTTCCGATCGAGTGCGAAATTCCCACCCTTCGCACCACAATCGAGCTTTTACCGCACACTGCTCCAATGGAGCAAGGCTTGCTGAAATTGGAGTCTCTGGATGAAGACCGTCGATCCTCATTACAGAACAACGAGGCAGCTAAAAAATGATCCAAGGCTACCTTTGATCGCCATGTCAACCTTCGATCATTCCGCGAAGGTGACCTCGTCTTGGCCTATGATATCACCCATGATACCTTTGGCCATGGAAAATTCGAATCACTTTGGCATGGCCCTTACATCATCCAACATTGCCTCACCAAAGGCGCATACATCCTGGCCTCCCCCGAAGGCCTCGCACTCAAAGAAACCGTTAATGGGTTATACCTCAAGAAATTTTATGCTTAAATGTAGTCATGCTACTTTAGTTTCTTTTCTTTTCTAGCATTTTTAATCTTTTTTCTCCCTCATCTAAACTATCCTTTGTGCTATTGACAAATGACTCTTCCACCAGCTTACCACATTGGTTACGCCGACGACGCCAACCGTTGGACACAAAATCTCTCTTCGGCTGCTTGGACTCTCTACACCCCTTCACATGAAATGCTACATTCGAGTGGCATCTGTTTAGGACCAGCAACCAATAACCAAGCCGAATACACTGCTGTCATTGGCCTCTTGACTGACGCCCAGCATCATCATATTTGTCACCTTAGCATTTTCCTCGACTCTCAACTGGTTGTTCTCCAACTCAATAATGTGTACCGTGTACGCGATCCGTGCCTTTTTCGCAAATACCTGCAGGTTAGATTATTATCTCGACATTTTGATTCCATTACATTTACACATATCCCAAGAGAATTGAATCAAACGACAGATGAAATAGCTAACATGGTGCTAGATTGGCATATATCACATCAAACTACACATACATAAAACATCTCATATATCCTGTCACAGCATATAGATAGAATCAAACATCATCAACATCAACACAAAAAACACATGTAAACCACATTTGGATCTCCAAAAGGTGTATACTCATATATATATCAGGGCCTCCCCGGCCATCCGAATGTTTACATACAACAAAAATACATCGACCCTCCGGCCCGTACCACATCTCAATAAAAAAATTGGCTCACCAGCCTATCAAAACAATATACAAAATACATGATACATCACGGTGCCTCTATCTCACCCCCAGCTTCCCCTCCCTCAAAAGGAAGTGGTGGCCCACCCCCACCAGCCCCAGGCGGTGGTGGTGGAACATCCGCAGGATCCCCCTGCCCAGGCAGCAGGCGTCCGCTAGTCATCGCGGCAAGCACTGCTTCTCGTCGCACTAGGATCTGCCATGGTGGCGGTAACCCTATACACTGTTCCAGGAACCCCTCGTCCTGGATACGGATCCACATGCCCTCAGGAACGTCCTGCAACACCGTCTCAAAACGACGGCGTATATCATCCAAATCGACTCCGGCTGCTGCTGGAGGAGCGTGTGATGGCCCCGCACCAGGGTCATCGAAACGGTGCCTCTGCGTCAGTCTCTCAGGCCCTACTGGTTGCCCAATAGCCTCATCCCTTGGACACCTCCCTCCACATGGCGGTCTCTCCTGCTCTCGCTGCGCTGGTGCTCTGTACAACTCCACCTCGCGCCTGCGAGGTGCCAAATCTGAACATGCACAAAAAAAGCAACAACAGATCATATCAGTATCCATACATCATACATATGAACTGGTATATCAAAAACCACAACTTAAATCAAAACATACAACACTCAACATACCTCGATCATCAAAAACCTCCCCAGGAGGCAATACCATGTCCGGGTCTCCCCGGAAGTCAACCCCAGCATAGGGGTACTGCAGCATAACCTGCGGCATTTGCCGCCATATCTCTGCCGCCTGCGCAGAAAAATAATGTCCACCTTCGCCACCACCGTGGCGAACCAAAATCTGGGACCACCACCTCAAACGTGGCTCTTGTACCCCTGGTGCCTCTAATAGAACCCTCGGGCGTAGCATCGACACCCTCTCCAAAAAATAGGCCACCAGGATGGAGCCAAACGCAAACTCCCCAGTACCTGTCGACCGACATCGGTCCAGCTGCTTGATCATCCGCGCGTGAAGGGTCAAACCCCAGGCGAACCACTCACGGCCCACCACCACCCTCTCCATCACTAGCAGGTCACCACCACTGATCCGATGGGTCGCTCGTGACCCATACACACGAACAATCATCGCTGCTATGCAGCGATGCAATAGGGCATCCAACCCACTGATACTCACTACACTCCCAGCCATGTAGTTCTCACCTGAACAATATCATCGGGCGACATCAGCCAAGTGAGTATCCCTCGGCAGCATAGGCTCTGCCGGCAACGATGTTCCCCGGAAGGGGAGCCCAGTCAAGAAGTATATATCCCCCACCGCAGTGAAGGGGATCTGCTCTCCTCGCATGAGGAAGCAGTGCTGCTCGGGGCTCCACATCTCGCTGGAGCAAGTACTCCTGTGCCCGTATCAAAGGGCACTCAAAAAACTTTAGCAACCCACTGGTTGCTAAAGACGCTCGAACTGCAGGCCGTGCATTGGCCACAACATCTCGTAGCTGTGACCAGTCTCGCTCATGCCACCGCACATCCATGGTCACTGCTAGCCACCTGCACACAAAAC
The DNA here is from genome assembly GCA_009831015.1 of Picea engelmannii. Classification (NCBI taxonomy): domain Eukaryota; kingdom Viridiplantae; phylum Streptophyta; class Pinopsida; order Pinales; family Pinaceae; genus Picea; species Picea engelmannii. The sequence goes on from ML809198.1 coordinate 88,967, forward strand.
AGAGTCCTATTAATATATGCAAACACCAAATACATCAAACAAACTCCCTTTTTCACCGTTCAACCTTGCCTCCAAGGCATGGTTTTACCACCTACAGGCGCGCACACATGCGCGCATGTTCACTATACAGGCGCGCACGTATGCGCGCCTGTTTTTCTCACAGGCGCGCTCGAGAGCACGCCTGTTCATAATACAGGCGCGCTCTAGGGTTTGTCTGTCAAACCCACAGGCGCGCTCTGGAGCGCGCCTATTCACCCCACAGGCGCGCACTAATGCGTTCCTGTTCACCCCACAGGCGCGCACTAATGCGCGCCTGTTCACCTCACAGGCACGCCCCTAGGGCGCGCCTTAAAATTCTTCTCACGCGCACCTCTGCGCGCATATTCAGTGGACAGGCGCGCACGTATGCACGCCTTCCACTGAATCGCCCGTGCATGCGGGCCCACACCCTAGCCAAAACCCCCTACAACCCCTTGTACAGCCCCCCCGTACCTACCCTGCCCAAAAATTAGAACTCTATTTTTATGCAGGACGATCAGGCCACTAACCTGCAACTCGCACACCGTCGATCGGATACCTTGTGCTCCCCGAATCAACCAATCTCCTCTGAATCTGCTCGAAAACTCACTGTAGCAGCAGGTACAAATGAGGTGGCAATGTGGGCCCTACAGCTATACATAGGCCTTTTTCTAAAACTTCCACTCACCATTCCGGGAGCCCACGACGTCCATTTTTCGAACCATCTTAAGCCATGGGATCATCGCCCCGCCACCTACATCACGGTTGTCCCTGGGTCACTTTTCATCCTAGGCCCCCGGGCCACCTTTTTTCTATATCATGGTCAGGTACGCACGCGCATAGTCACATTTGTCAAATACATGCTCATATCTTACTTTCTCTTCAGATATTGTTCACTTTGGGTATTTGGTTGTTCTGCGTGCAGGTACTTGATCATCATCCCTCAACAACGTTCCTTCAGGTATATACTCAACACTGGCATGTAGTCTCTCCCACTGTATTGCATTTACATTTCCAGTCACACCCTCTGATATTGGCCTTTAGGATACCCATTCCCGGCTCTGCAGTACTCACACCTCCAATTGCATCTTCAGTACGGTCACCCGGTAGCATTCTCACCCACATGAGTTGTCCCATTCATAGCACCTTTTGGCACTTTTGACACTCATGCTGTTCTTCATTAACCTTTAGGGATGGGAGTCTCGGTAGTCTTTCATCATGTTACAGATCAACCACATACTTCTTCTCCTCATTTTTCTAGCTTCCCATATGGACTCCCAGATCATCGCTTCATGGTTACGTTCTTTTTACCTTCACCTCCGCAGGATCATGAACCCACCATTTCATCCACCATCAGTTTGCCCATCTGCGAACCTATCTCCATTTCACCTACCTCATACAGGAACTCGCCAATGGGGCCCCCACCCTTCATCAGTTTTCCAAGAAATTTCTGCCCTCCCTGGGGCACTCATTTCACACTGGGGCACCCATTTCTGTATTTGTACATATTTCCCAAATTTATTCATTATTTATTGTACAAACGCCTTTATTTTTAGTTATTTACTTCTGTTGTCACCGTTGGCGACCTGCTTTCCTTTTGGCCATCTGCAACCCATGTCACCCTTGGTTGGACCATTACTTTTCATTTCCCCCCGCCGACATCATCTATATCTTCAGAGTACTACCCAGGTCACTTCCCTATACCCTCTGAATTTGTTCACCTTGTCCTGCCTCTGGCACAACTTATCCTCGATCTTGGCGTCCCCCTGACACTCAACCTTGTCACACGGTTGCGGCCACTATTTTTCTCATACATTCTGAAGCCAAGGGTAGTCTTGAGTCTTCCCACTTCTTGACTTCATCCATGTACCTTTGTCCCTTCCTCACCACAGTATATTCCCTGAAGCCCTTTGCTTCTGGGAGTCGCGTCCCCCTTTTTGTCAACATCAGCACAATTTTCCAGAAGGGCGACAGTATATTTATTCTCATTTGCCATTTAATGAGACATCTTGGATGGCACAGGGGGAAACACCATCGCTCCCTGATGTCGTTGACCCCCATAACATTCGACGCCAACACTTTTTCATGTTGCGGTGGGTCTTACTTTGCGACTATTGCAGTTTTTATTATCAGTTTCCGAAGACCTCTGAACTTGGTAGGGCCACCAATGCCCATATCACCGTCGCTGTTTATTTCCGCGACCATTACCTATGGTTCAGAGTATGTTCCTTTGCAGAATTGTCTTCTGCCTTTATCATTCCGCCCCCGAAGGCACTGCAGTTTTCTACACCAACATTTATGTCATCTTCTTTCAGAGTTACATCCTACGAGCATGGGGCATGCCCGCCTCGTTTGTACACAATTGTATATTGTTACGCACCTTGTAGAAGGTCGGGTTCTACAGGTTCCTTTCTTCTCCAACGGATCGCTCTACACGGTCCCACTCTTGCTCTCCCTTACACCACCATTCTCAGTAAAAGAAACATTGATGGATTTCGGCTATACGTATGCTCTAACCTCATCCATCAGGGGGCATCTGTTATCACTGAAATTTTTTCCACACATGGCGACAAGAACTCCGCATATTCAACACAGGACTGAAGTCATTCATGGCACAGGATTAATCCATAGCATGGTAAAAGGGTAAAAAAACCATACAAAATGACCAAAATTGAAGGGCGCTTTACAGAACCGGGGCGCGCGTGCATATGCGCGTAACAACAACGTACAATGCGCGCACGATGTGCAGCTGTTGGGCGAAAAACCCGTGCACCTGCTAAACGACGCATTTATTGAAATTGGTCGGCCTCCCAACCACTAATGGATCAGCTCCCAAGTCGATTTGACACCAAATCCGAGCTCAATCCACATGGGGGGCTGGTCAAAGACCTAATTGAGCCCTAAAGTGCCCCTTTTCACACTCCAAAGAGGTCACATAAACACCCCATGCTAGGCTATAAAAAGCCATGAATAACCATCACTTTCTCAAGGAATTCTTTGTATTGTTATGCTGCTGAGATTGCTAAGGACTCATTCTTTGGCAATAAACATCACAAGCTGCATTTCATAGGGCTTTCCACCTCTCACTTGAGTGGATAAGCTTGGAGTTCTTTCACCCACATTTTCATCTTTTCTTTGCAAGAGAAGCAAGTTTGTGAGGGCCTCAAGAGCCTTCCATTGGAGAAAGAAGGGACCCAAGTCCCCTTTCTTCTTTGTGCCTTTGGATTTCATCAATAGATCAACTTATACATTGGTGATATTGGTCCATTTGTACTTATTTTTCATTTGTTTTATATGCTCATAGTTTTTATTTGTTTTAGTTTAATTCTTGTTTATTACTTTGTAGTTTCTCTTTCTAACCTTTCCTTTTACAACTGTCATGCCTAGAAGAGCCCAACTGGGCATGTAAGCACTCTTAATTTGCTCACCTAGTGACGAATTGGGTGCAAACAACAAGATTGAAAGGACATGCAGCATTGTGGTGGGATGAGCTACAAGCTGACAGACACTGCAAGGGCAAGCAAAAAATCAATAATTGGGATAGGATGATCACGGAGATGAAGGAAAAATTCATTCCCAGGGATTACCAAATTACTCTATTTTAGAGAATGCAAAATTTGAGACAAAAGATGATGTCATTAAAGGAGTACACTGAAGAATTCTACAAGCTGAACATCAAGGCAGGTCATCACGAAAGTGATGATGAAAAGGTTGCTAGGTACATGAATGGTATGAGATACGACATTCAGGATGAGATGAGCATGATGACCATCCGAACGGTGGAAGATGCTTATCATATGGCTCTGAAGGCTGAAGAGAAGCAGAGCCAAAAGAAATTTCAAAGAGGCCAAGGAAGAAGTCAATCCAGAGGCAAATCAATCGCCCAAGATAGAAATCAGAAACCCAAGGAAGAGTGGAAGAAACCTCATACTCAAACTGAGAGAGGTGGAAGCTCACAGAGAGGGCATCATACTGAACAGAGAGGTCAGTATGCTGATGGAAACATTTTTCCTCGTACCAGAGGTAGAGGAAGAGGAAGAGGTGGAGTGGTGAAATGCTTCACATGTGGAAAGGTCAGACATAAATATTATGAATGTCTAGATAAGAAGAAATAAGGAGGTGAGACTCACATTACCGAAGCACATAGGCAAAATGTTGAAGCAGAGGATGCTGAAGGTGGAAAATCGTTGATGATGCAAAAATTTCTCTTAACAACAGAGAAGGAGGTGGAGAGTTTGGTCCAAATAAACAGACTTTTCAGACCGCTTGCAAGACCAAATATTGGGCATGAAAAGTCATCGTTGACAGTGGTAGCACAGATAATATCGTTTCTATAGAGATGGTAGAAACGCTAGAGCTGGAGACTATTGAACATCCGAGCCCATACAGAGTTTCGTGGCTACAAAAAGGACATCAGGTAAATGTCACTAAACAATGTTTAGTTGAATTTAAAATAGGAGGGTATAAAGATGAAATACTCTGTGATGTTATTCCCATGGATGTTTGTCATCTATTGCTGGGTAGACTATGGCAATATGATAGAAATGTGATTCATGATGGGAGGAAGAACACATACACCCTAGAGAAAAATGGGAGAACTCACATGCTGTTGCCAATTAAAGGCAAGGAGGTGAAACCTGAAGTAAGCAACACTGTACTTCTCATGAGTGGGAAGGAACTTCTTACAGAGGTTAAGAAGGAGGAACCACAATTCATTGTGGTTAGGAAGCCTAAAATTGTTTTAACCAGTAAAAGGGTAGATGATTTACTGGAAGAGGTTCGGAAATTGTTGGAAGAGTTTGCTGACATAGTAGTGGACAAACTACCTCATTTGTTACCACCGATTAGAAGTGTGAGTCATCACATTGATCTCATACTAGGAGCTAGTTTACCAAACAAAGCAACGTACAAATTGATGCCGCAGAAGAATTAAGAAGTGAAAAGACAGGTCCAGGATTTAATGGACAAGGGGTTGGTTAGAGAAAGATTGAGTCCATGTGCTGTTTCGACAGTGCTCAGTCTGAAGAAAGATGGAGGCTAGAGGATGTGTACTGACTCAAGGGAAATCAACAAGATAACCATCAGGTACAAATTTCCATTGCCAAGAATGGATGATCTGATGGATTTCTTAAGTGGGGCAATTTTTTTTTCGAAGATTGATTTGAAAAGTGGATATCACCAGATTCGTATGAGAGAAGGTTATGAATGGAAGACAACCTTCAAGACTAATGAAGGGTTGTATGAATGGCTTGTCATGCCATTTGGTTTAACAAACGCGCCGAGTACTTTCATGAGATTGATGAACAAAGTCCTGAAGGATTTCATCGGAAAATTTGTCATTGTGTATCTTGATGACATATTGATTTTCGATAAAACAGAGGTAGAGCATCTGAAACATTTGGCTACAGTGATGCAGAGGCTACAACAAGAGAAGGTGTTGATAAACATGAAGAAATCCTCGTTCATGAAGTCATAGCTCATTTATTTGGGTTTTGTTGTTTCTGTAGACAAGTTGAGGATGGATCCAGATAAAGTGGAGGTGATTAAGAGTTGGCCATCGCCAAAGAGTATCTTTGAAGTTGGAAGTTTTCATGGATTGGCTAGTTTCTACCGCAAGTTCATTAGGAATTTTAGTGGAATTAGTGCACCTATGATGGACATAGTGAAGAAGAGACACAAGTATTTTCACTGGATAGAAGAGGCTGAGAAAAGCTTCAATTTGTTGAAAAGGAAAATCACGGAACAACCAATTTTGGTGTTGCCAGATTTTAAAAAGACATTTCAAGTAAAATGTGATGCAAGTGGATTTGCAATAGGGGCAGTCTTGAGCCAAGAAGACAGGCCAATAGCATACTTCAGCGAGAAGCTGAATGAAGTGAAAGTGAAATACTCCACATATGATAGAGAGTTCTATGCTATTATTCAGGCATTGAAGAAATGGAGACACTACTTGATTCCTAAGGAGTTTGTTTTATACAGTGACAATCATGCTTTGCAATTTGTGACTCAACAGGAGAAGTTGAATCAAAGACATGTTAAATGGGTTGAATACATGCAGAAATTTACTTTTGTAACTAAGCATGTTTATGGAATTTCTAACAAAGTTGTTGATGCTTTGAGCAGGAAAAGTTTGCTATTGCAGGAGTTCAAAGTAAAAAAACTGGGTTTTGATGATCTCAGGGACATGTACAGAGATGATATAGATTTTAAGGGGGCATATGAAGTAGCTGAGAATCCAATTCTCAGGGAAAAAAGTCAATGGATTGAATACATGATCCAGGAAGGATTACTGTTTAAGGGTAATCAACTTTGTATTCCAAAATGCTCCATGAGGGAGAATCTGTTGAAGGAGAAAAATAGTGGAGGATTGGTTGGGCATTTCATTCATGACAAGACGTTCTCAAATATAAATGAGTCATATTATTGGCCAGGAATGAGATCAGACGTCAAAATATTCGTGGACAGATGCAGAATTTGTCAGCATTCAAAAGGAAAGAGGCAGAATGTAGGCTTTTATCAACCGTTACCCATACCTGGGAGGCCGTGGGATGCAGTAAGCATGGACTTCATATTGGGGCTGCCAAGAACACAAATAGGCTTTGACTCGATCTTTGTAGTGGTAGATATATTTTATAATATGGAACACTTCATACCATGTTAGAAAACCAGTGACGCAACTCACATTGCGAATCTATTTTTCAAAGAAGTTATTCGACTTCACAGCTTACCAAGGAGCATAGTTTCGGATCGAGACACCAAGTTCATGGGACACTTCTGGAGAACCTTATGGAAAAATATGGGAACAAACTTGTCATTCAATTCATCTTATCATCCTCAGATGGATGGACAGACAGAAGTTGTGAACATAAGTTTGGGAGACTTGCTGAGGAGCTTGGTGACAGAACACCACAGTTAGTGGGACAATATTCTACCATAGGCGGAATTTTCATATAATGACTAACTAAACAGAAGCACAGGGCAGATTCCATTCCAGATTGTTTACGGGATGCAGCTTAGAGGAGTATCTGAACTGAGGGATTCAGAATGGGATGAGATAAGAATTGCTAGTGCAAAATATTTCGCAGAAGCGATGAAGGAACTTCACAACCAAGTGAAGGAGCGATTGAAGAACTCGAGCCAGAGTATAAGCATAGAGAAGATCAACATAGGAGACAAATTCAATTTGAGGTTGGTGATTTGATCCTGGCACATCTGAGAAAGGAAAGGTTCCCGAAGGGGACATATAACAAATTGAAGATGAAGAAGATTGGAGCATGTAAGGTCTTGAAGAAATTTGGAGCAAATGCTTATGAGATTGAATTACCCAATGGGATCAGAATTTCTCCGATATTTAATGTCTCAAATTTGTACCCATACAAAGCTGGAGTAGACAATGAACAAACAGAAGTTCAGTGGACAAAACAGATGCCAGTTGCAGAGAAGTCACAGATGGAAAACATACTAGACAAACGAGTTAGCAAAAGGACCAGAAGAAGGGAATATTTTGATTACTTGGTCAAGTGGAAGGGATAGCCAGTTGAATATGCCAGCTAGGAGAATGAAGCAAAGATCCAGAAGCATGGACAGATCGTGAGAGAGCTCATGGATAGGAGCCCATGAAAATTTTCAAGCGAGGGAGTATGATGCAGGAGCATCACAACAACAAGCGAGCGTGGGACAAAATGCCAATGCATTTGGCACATGATGAATTGTTTGAAATGTTTTGAAGTGGATATGCCAAACTTAAATGAGACAATTAAGAAAGAGTGTACTCGTATATTGTAATCAGACCTTGAGCGTCCCGCTCTTGTCTGAAGGACTAAGAAGCATTTATGCTAGTAAATGTAAGTAGGTAGCTTTGAATTCTTAGATTAGACAGTTTTAGGAGCCAGAGGGAAAATGGATATAGACACCCTCAATTGTATCATTGTAACATTAGCAGCATGATCAAGAGAGCACAGAGAATAAGAAGCAGAGAGCTGTGTAGAGTAAAAACCCATGTACAAAAGTTCTGGATTAATACAAAGATATTTAGTTCAGACTCATGGTGTTCAATTGCTTTCTGTGTTTGTACATGCTGATTGATATATGCTTGTTTACTCTCTATTATGCATTTGCTTTGATGCGTGAATATATGATTTCATATTTAATATCTGAAATCTAAAGAGAGGGAGAGTAAGGAAATGAGTTTCAATTGTTTCTCTGTCTGAGCAAGAGTTTTCCTGCAAGGAGTGCAGTGAAATTGTCTGCAAGGTGTGCATTGACAGAAGTTAGAGTTTGTCTCTGCAAGCTCAGGAGGGATAACATTGTTCTCATTCTCACAGAAGTGCAAGTTAAGCACAGGAGCTGTGCAAGGAGTGCGCAGGCCGAGTGAAGTCTCAGAGTTACAACCTGAGCGAAATTGTTGAAGGATTGTTGTCGCAGGGAGTGCGTAGAGTCGAAGAGGTTCAAATACTTGGGATTATTTGAAGAATTTCCACAAGGAGTGCATGTAGGAGTCTTCTTGAAGACGCAAGTTGTGGAGAAATATTAGGAGGGATAGATTCTTTGAAGTTGTCAAAGAGAAGCTCAAGAGGGATAGGGCCTTGAAGTGTTGTAAGAAGGCGCAGTGACGTTGTTTTGCAGGTGGATAAGTTTCAACCTAAAACTGAGAAATCTCTGTGTGTATATATGTTTCCCTAGTGTGCAACATTCTGATTGACTTGTGAAGCTCTGTGCCAAGAAAAGAAGTCATATTTGAAGAAAAGAGGTAATATATACAAGCTTTGTGCTATGATAAAGGTAAGAATAGTGAAACATTCTAGATCTGAAAGCTTTGTAGAAGTAAGATAATTGGAAAATTGTGTTTCTAAAGCATGGATCTAGGTATGTTTGATAGATTATATCCTAGCTCGAAAACTAGGGTACTGGTAAATGAAAGAAGGTTTGACATGAGTAGATCTAATAAGAATAGTGAAAGATATGTTATACCTATGCATAGAAAGAATATTTGGACTAACAAATGGATGCAGGATCCTAGAAATATTTTTTTGCAGGTTAGCTCCTATGATCCTAGAGTGCAGTACAAAAAGGGTTGGGGATCAGTTAAAAGAAAGAGAGGATTAACCCTTTGTTATAGTTGCAAAAAACCAGGACATCTTGATAAGGAATTCCCTTGAAGAAGACCTAGTTGTCTTTGTTGTAAATCTATGGACCATGAAGTATTGGATTGCCCTAGAATGATTGCTAAAGTTGAAATAATGAATATGAACCAAGAAAACCCTAAGGCAAATCTAGAAATTAAGATTATGGAAGAATCGCAGAAAGAATCAGAGAAAGTATTGTTGCAGATGAGGGAAACCCTGAATGACCACCGACATGTCAGATTATCAGAGATCTTCACAGAAACAGAATGCATTTAAGCAAGATTAGGAGACTTCGACATTGACTGTGTTCTAGATGAGGAAACACATATGAATGTTATGACAGAAAGAACTTGGGAAATTTTAGGAAATCTTTCTATGGTTCCTTCACTGGGAGGAATAGGATTATTCAGAGGAAAACTGATAACCCTATGTGGGAATCTCCCTCAGATACCTATGAATGTCAATGGAACTTTGACAGAAGAAGATTTTGAGATCATTAAATTTATTGAGGACAACGCTCCATTTACCATGTTACTAGGAAGACCTTGGATTGAAGGAGATCAAGCCATAAGGAAGGAAGAAGAAGAAGTCTTAGAGAAGAAGAAGCAAGAGTTAAAATATTTTATAATTAAAAGGATCACACACTTGATTGAACAACAAGAGAATAGATCACAGCTATTTAACAACAACGACGTAGATATCAAAGTTGCAAGAACACTAGAGGACCCATAGAAGACTGAAATACCTATCCCAGATAAAAAATAAGTATTACCCTTGAATCCTAGGAAAGAATCTCAACAGTGCGAAGTCACTATGTCAAAAGAAGATAAGAATCAGAATGGGAAAAGGAATACCGAGACAAAGCTCACTAGAAAGAAGGCTAGAAAACTAAGTAAGAAGTGAGTTAAGATCGAAAAGTTGCAGAAATATCTAGAAGGAACCTCGTAGAAGGAAAATTTGCAAAATTGGAGCTTCACCGGGATGTCAACACAGCGACACATTGCACTTCGCCATGGATAAGCAATATAGCCGTTGGGGACATTATAACCGTTAGACCAATGCTCCAAACTAGTAGAAATTCATTTATGACTAGACAACTCACCATCAGACCATTGGGACCATGCCATAACAGACAAAATAGAGTTCATGAAGGCTTCATACCCATTGCAAGTGACCTATTGCTGAGTTACCTATTTATCCCGTCGCGCCATGCACCGAGAACACTTTTGCTAACCAAGAATTTGAACCCGCAAACTAAGTTGATCTTGCACAATCATCATCGCATTGTTTCCATATATTCCATTGTAGTGTCTAAGTTAATCTGAACCCGATCTAGTTAATCCTGAGCACGTATATCCAAGGATCTCAACGCAATCAAATAATTTATGACAAAAGTACTCCTCGACCTAATGACTGAAAGAGTCATTTCAGAGAGAGGATTATCTATAGGTGCACAAGCTTCATCCACAAGAACAATGCAAGCATATCTGTCGACTGCTCACAGAGCCGAACCATCTTGACCTTCAGATGAAAAGTGAACCAAGCACAGGGATGATCTAGTGAATGCCAAATTGATCCCGACTATATTAACCACTTGCATACCACCTCTAAGTGATGCAGTAAATAGAGATAGCATGCCCAGAGATTTCGAGTACACCTTGGTCACTACGAACCTCCCAAAGGGAATCCGTGCAGTTCGAGCAGACCAAGACAAGATTGCAGCGTTGAATTTCAACAACTTCAACCTCAGTGACCGAAAATTCTATAACATGCTTTCCCCACATAAGTACCTGACCAAAACGAAGGGGAATAATTCAAAGATAATCCCCTAGATGTGGACCCATAACCTCACATAGTCCACCCTGCTGAATGTCATGAATATCCCACACTTCATAAGACACCAGGAGGTGAATTCCTGTGTCAAGATGCTTCTTTCTTGTTACCATGGTGGCTATTTGTGGCTATACCACCATATCATAGTTGATCCGATGCTGATCAATCAGATCAAAGGGTTGAGTATGTAGGGACCTGATCCATAGGATTTTTATCCAGGAAAATCCATGGATCACACTTTAGCACAGAGGATTAAGAACACCTACGACGATGTCAAGAAGGGGATGCGAGGCTACAAGATAGCTTCTATACAGAGTGGCGTAGTGCACCTCACCTATCAGTTTATTGTAGGGAAGTTAGTAAGAAAGAACTGACCTACCCAAATCACTGACTTTGTAGTCGACCTCACAGGGAAGTGTGTGGAAGGCCTACATATGAACTGGGAGAAGTACCTGGTGAATCAATTGGAAATAGACTAAAGAGAAGCACACGATCAAGGTTACGAATTCCATTTTAGTTGGATTTTGATCCTTATTGCATTCATCGCCTGGGAGATTTCGAAAGGTGCGACGTTCCCCGACATTGAGCCATTTGAGCTGTTGGCCGTGAAGTTCAGTACACTTTGGTATTCCATCAATATGAACAAACAATGGAAGTCAAATGTTGTTTTTCATACCTACTATGATCAACTGAAGAGATCCATCCATTCCAAGCCTCATATGACTCTGAACACTCTACACTGGTTTCGACCTTTGATGAAGTTAAACATAGATCAATATTTCATTTATATTACATCACGTGGTGATGAACATAAGAAACAACTTCAGTCCTACTACAAGCTGATAGAGGAGGACCTAGATGAGATTACTAAGGAATGGTCTACTTGCCTCATTATCCCTGCCAACACTATAGAGATATCCGAAATTGACAGCCCAAAAACTGCGTAGGATACACACGGACCCAGAAAGAGGTCCAAGGATTAGACAGTGCATCCGTGAAGATTGCTTCCATATCACCAGAGCAAGGAGGTGATGGAGAAGAGTTAGATGACAAAGAATTCAAACAACAACAAGGAGACAAGGTTGATCCCTTGAAGAAGAGGAAGGGTTCACCTCTGAAACCTTCTTCCTGGAAGAAATTGAAAGCCTCCATGACCAATATTCAGACTGTCCTCACCTCTGATGACTTCGACTTCCTCATAGCAGCCCTGAATGATGCTTTGATGGAAATAACAAAAAAACGAGGTCAATCAGGAAGAAATGTATGATAGGATTGAAATCAAACTCTAAGGGGTACAAAACCACTATATTCCAGTTGTGCAGTCTCAATTGTGCCTCTTCCATTGGGAACACCAGAGATGGGAGGCGAGCCAACCCAACTCCACCGATTAGCTGATACAGTCAAAGCTCACCTTCGACGAGCACAAGAAGAAATAGAACAAGCCACCCATGCTTTGATGTAAGTGCAAGGAGTACTTGTAGAACAATGCTGAGCTACAGAAAAGGAAAATATTTCCCTCCAAACGAAGTTTGACAAAAAAAAAACATAGATACAACAAGGAAAAGAACAATTGCTCACCAAGCAAATCGAAGTAAAGGAAGCAGTCAACAAATCACTTCTCTTTGTGACAGTCATAGAAATAAAGGTAGAAGATTGAGTTACATAGCAAGTAGAGTAGCTTGAAGAAGTGATCCAACACATCACAGACTTAGAACTACGCGCAGTGCCCGAGACCCCATAGGATGTCAAGAACCAAAGAGAAGCAATTGAAAGGAGCGCACTTGAGAGACTAAAGGCCCTTGCTATGGAATACAAGAAACTGAGTGATTGCAGTGCCTTGACATACGAGTGACTCGCTGAGAGTACAAAATTAAGAGCACTGGATTCATAGCTCCAAGAGGTGAAGTATCAAGCTGAAATGATAAAGGCACAACTGAAGCTCCTATCAGCTGTGGAAAGAATGAAGATATCTCAAGAGCAATGCACTTCCCATCAACAGATTCATGCTATTCAGAGAAGATTTATGGAAGTAACTCAGAGACACCTACTCGTGCAAGACAAGGCCTACCAATTGTTCATAGAAGTTGAAGGCCGAGGAGTAGAACTAGAGTAGGTTTTTAATGTAGTTGAACAATGCCTGGAAGGACCTGTGAACGATGCAATCATCCAGGCGTTTTATGAACAAGAGGTCATATCAAAACAACATGTCAAAGTATCTCAAGACAAGCTTTAGGCTTTCGAAGAAGAACTTCCTACATCAGAGTGACTCGGGACGAGTCATAGGTGAGTGTAGGGGGCCTGTTGGACCTCAACCAAGTTTTGAGAGATCCTTGGTCAAGTTTGACCATTTTGGACTTCGAAAGCCTGTCGAAGGCAGAGTGAAAGATGAAGTAGATATCATAGGATCTATGCCCCTTTTTGGTCCTTTTTGGGATTTGGGAATACGTAATAGTATGGAAATGTCGGCCCATGGGTTTACCCATGCTTAGGCCTATTTTGTAATTTATAAATAGATGTCTAGGCGATGTAAGGAAATAGAGAAGAGGCATCTTTGTGATGTTGTGCTAAGTGCAAGTGTGGCTTGTAAATGCTTTGTGCATACTATGAGATACTTGCAGAGCTAAGTGAAAGTGGTTGTAACAGACTATGAAGGGATTTGTGCTGTAACGCAAGGAAGGAGGTTCTAGCGAGGCGCGCAGATATCCTGTCCTATGCAGAGTAAGGTTTTTTGTGGCTCTGTGCATGTATCTGATTGAAGAAGCTAATAAAGAAGAAGAGTTGGTGGATGTAGCCCCAAGGTGGGGGTGAACCATGTATATGCTGTGTTGCTTTAATTTGTGCGATGTGTTGGTGTACTTATGTGTTATCTGCTAAGTGCTTGACATAGATAGATAGATAGATCTGTTTATACTTTGTGATTATGATGAATCTAGATGCTAGATATGACCTCTGTGAACTTTCTTAGTGCTTGAATCTGCTAGATCTGATCTAATTCCTTATGCTAAGTGCTTAGATGCATTAGATCTGGGTGAATGCTACGATTCTCTATTTTATCTGCAGAGTAAATATTGGTTAAATATTGATGAAGGTTTACTGCTGAGTGCTCTGTTAAATACTAGAATCACTGATCTGTGTCCCAACTAAGGTTGTAGACATTTGAGTCCTGCAACCACCCCTTCCTCTACCTCAGGTGAGACTTCATATTCTTTGTAGGTGTTGCCGAAAGGGCCGATAGTTAGGGTCTTGTTGGTGCGCTGTTGTAGTGGTAAACCCTGGGTCTGCCCTTGTGCCATCAAAACACCTTGTGTCACTGTGGATTGTTTCACTTGGGTATGGGTGCTTCATGCTACTGATAGTTTCCCAATGGGTTATATTTCTTTTTCTTGGATCTGTTTTATCTTAGCATTGTTATTTGGTTGATTGGGAGAGCCACAAAGGTTGTACCCTGCATGTTATAAGTATTATTACAAGGCCAAAATGGAGCCTTTGCTCCTCTGTTCATAGTCTCTCCTATCTCGTGAATTGTCACCCTGTCTGCAAAGTTATTAGTGGTATACCATGTGTGTGCATCGTTGGTCTCATAAGTTCTCACTCGCTGATGGGAGTCAACACCGGTTTCTCTATGTTGGTCCACAAAGCGAACCCTTGTTTTCTCAAGCTCGATTTTTTATAAGAGGGAACCATATGTCCTATCAGGTGAACTATTGGTGGTTATGGTTTGGTGGTGTATTTTTGATAGTGTTTGATTACTGGCTCGCTCCCTTTTATTATGTTGACAAGTGGTGTTCGTTTTGGTATCGAGTTACTGCATTTGTTATTATAATCAAATGGATAAGATCAACATGGTTAATTGGATGATTGGTTAAATCAGATAGACAACCATTGTATATTACATTGTGGTTATTTAATCGATTAACCATCATTAGTTTTAATTTATTAAGTCACAACATTGCTTCGTGCATGATGCGTGGGTATGTGTGGCATTCCTACAACATGATAAGTTGAGTTAATGATTACTGTGACTGTGTGTCTTAAATTTTCAAATGGGACTATTGCAATCACGGTAATCATGGCATGGCCATCCACTGTATCTGTTATGGGTGTTATTTGATTGCACCACCAGAGAGGGTCACAGTTTTTTAAACAATATGTTTTTTTTTAATTTGATTAGTCCGTGAGATGAGATCGGGCCTATCGTTGCTGCCTCGTTGTATTGGATTGATATCCCAACATTGTGGATGTTTAGATTCAAGTAGTTAGACCTGTACAATTAGACATGATCTTGCGTTTTTGTTGAGTGGTCTGTGTACCCCACAATATCGTATGAGTTGGAATGGTGACTGTTGTTATTGTGTGTTTAAATGGAAAGACATGATTGTTATATTGATCGTTGTGTCCACTATGTATGTTTGATGAAAGGAACAAGTTCTGATGCAGTATGGTCTTGTTGCAATTTAATTTCTAATTGGAATTGAGGGATGAAATTGGGCATGCTTTTGTGTCTGTGTTTGATTAAGGAAATATTTCATGGAAAGTGGTTGATTGTTGATGTTGAAAAGAGTTGAAATGAGTGACTATGTATTCATTTGGAAATTGTTTTAAAATAGTAAATGGAAAAATAAGAAGAAACAAAACTCTTTTACAGGTTGTTATGGAATGCATGTTGTCTTGTTTGGTGACACTGTGTTGGAAATATGATTACAAACAAGTGAACAAGTCAATGCACATAATTAATTGAATTATGCACAACAATTTTCATTTGTTCATGGTGATTATTTGGTTGGTGTTATTTCCTTTTATAGAATGGTTTTATGGATTAATTAATTAATTTTATGAACAATATCCGCTCTCTTTCCCTACCATTATTTATCTTTCCTCTAGTTACAACCCCATCGCTTTCCCATGTTCATTTTTTACTCCCTGTGCTAAAATTTAATTACAATCAAGAAGAATTCTGTATTGAAACAGTTTGAAATCATAGTTCTTGGTTGGATCACAGTGATATCTTGTTTGATCTTCTTTACAGTTGATTGAGTGTTGCTTTTGATAAATAACCATGTTTCTTTTCCCCCTCATTTTATCATGTTTCTCTCAATACAAACCCCTCGCATATCCCAGGACCTTTTGTTCACCCCCTACTCATTGACAATAGTTAAAAAATTTATATGGATTGGATTGCATGAGTCTGATATGTTGCTGAGCCAAAGTCTATTTCATATTTTTAAGGAGTTGTCATGTATGGATGTAAAGGACCTATTTTCTAATCAATCATGCATGTATGAATGAGATTTTTTAGCTGAAGTAGCCATGGCAGGCGCAACCAAGGGAGAGGTAATTGGAACAGAGGCCCAAGAATCCCAAGATTCTCCATACACTTTGATGTTGACTCGCAAGAGTGAGGCCAACTATTTCAGGCTAGATTTTTCAATTGGATTGGGCAATGAGTGGTTCAAAATATGCCTGAATGGCCTCCCTTCCAAGCTCCATAAGCCCCTGGTATTCCCGTGCCTCCTCATGTCTCACTGCAACCCGAGGTTCCAAAAAATGATGGATGGCAAGAGATTGTCCACTCGAAAGTCTCCCAACATTGTGGCTAGCCCAATTTGTCCTTACTTGCTCCCCCGCCTGTTCACCGGATTGTCTAATTTTCACCTATCCACTCACCAATTCAGTCCTCTCATGTTAGAAAAAGGTTGAAAATCGAGGCCCACCATGCCCTTGATAAAGGAAAAGCCACTGCTCCCCCCTCCTCACCCTCCAACGACTCTGATAAATCCGTGTGTTCCTGGATTCATTTGAGGGATGATTGTTCTCATGTGATCGATGATATTAGGCCTAAAGGCTCAATGTAGCCAAAGGAAATTTTAGAGAAATCAAAGGGTGACAACAACAATCAAGGAAAGATTGCATCTCAGAGTGGAAAATATGGTTTTTGAGTTTTGTTTTATTTATTGTTGATGACAGTTGACTTCAGAAGTTTTGGACAACATGTTTCTTTGGATATATGAGTAAAATATTTTTTGAAAATAATTTCAAATATCAATGAGATGAATCGTCAAATGTGAATGTGATGATGGGATTCACAAGGAGGTGTATTTTTCTTAATTAACTAGTTATGTTATGATTGTTAAGAGATAAAGGGAGTCACAAGGGGTTCCACCTACTAGTTATTATTTATTTAAAACCCTTATTATGATTTACTACTCTCTTCCCCCTAACTAAAAAGTTGGTTGAGTTTCTTAGTTAACTTAACTAATGAGGTAGTTCAACTACTTCAACGAATTCTAATTTGGTTAAAAGGAAAAGAAAGGGAGGAACAATGGAGGATAGAAGGAGAAGCATACTAAGGTTTTCTCTTTAAGTTTATGTTGAGATAGTTTAGTTTTCATTCATTCCTTAATTTATCACAAGCCTAATTCATTTTTATGATAGCAAGGTCCTATTGTAGAAAAAAAGATTGAAGGTTGAATTACATCATTCAAACACTTGTTTTTCAGAGGTGTTGATCTATCTTTGATAGTCTGTGTAGACTTGTCTCTTTGTGAATTAGTTTTCATGACTGACAAAGGCTATTGTGCAGAGTCGAGTGGGAAACAAATTGTGGCAAGATGATCCAAATTTTAGAGTTTGGTTTTTTTATTTTCTGTCAGAGGTCATTTTTTATGTTCCATCGGGGATGTCTAAGTTTGACTTTGGTCCAAAATTTCTTCACGAAATTTTGTAAAAATAATGACTCTTTGGTGAATTGGAATGAAATTAAGGATTGATTTATGTCTCATCTGTCTTGATTATCATCTTGGTGTCTTTGCTTCTATCTCTACATTTATTTCAGCAACTGTTATATTCAAAAAATCATATAATAACAATTTTTTCAGCAAGATTTTATTTATGAAAAGACTAGCCTAAGTACTTGTAATCAATACTTGTGAGTTAGGATATTATTTTTGATGGATATAAACATAGGGTGACATTCCTGTCTATTTTTCTTTAGCCAAAAATAATATGAAAATGCTTGAGTAAGATCATTTCATATCTTTTCCTCAACATTTATTTGGTGACCATACTAGGGAGATCTTCAATATCTCTCTGGTTAATTTTTATACTAAATTTTGATCAATACATCTATTTTTCTGATATTGATTCTTTGAAGTTTTTATTTCTTAATGATTGTACCTATCACAAGGAAGCCCAATATTGATCCCAGTCTTCAAGATCAGACCAACATTGATTTAAACTTATTTAACGCCATTTTAGACACTGCTAATACCCATGCTGAGCTTAATCATTCATGGGCAACAATTGAATGAGATATTAGTGCTCAAGAATGATTGGAAGCTAGACGTAGACAACCTAGAAATTAGCAGTAACCTTCTTGTTTCTTCTTTTGGGACTTTCTTTCATGTCCTTAGAATCTCATGTTTCTAGAAGAAGAAGAGGCTTATCACCTGAAATGAATCCTATTGCTGAAATAGGAAGAAGGAAAGTTGTGTTATTTGCCCAACAAAGTTCTCTAAGGAGAACTTTGTTTTATTCCTCCAGTTTGTCTTTCTTTTTCTCATCTATCATCCACAAGATGGAATCTAGTGGTGGCTCAAGTGGCACGGGAAGTGCTTCCTCTTCTCAGAATTCATCTTCATCAATGATTGGTAGCTTATATAGCCACCATATCCCTGTCCAATCTACCACCAATCCCACCAAAGTCATTAAAAAGTATGGGATTTTTCAGTTTGAAGAAGACGCCACAACCACACTATGGCATGTGTCATATTCTCTTAACTTAGCACCTGCTACTCGTTCGCTTCCTAAATTCAAGGACCATCTTCCTAAGTTCTCGAGAAATAATACTGTCACTACAAACAAACACCCGATGGCATTTTCTAATGGCTTTCACAACATAGAAGCCAATGACAATGATACTTGCATGCGTTTATTTGTCAATTCTTTGGAAGGAAAGGCTGCGACTGATTTCTTTGACCTTCCTCCTAATATTCTGTCTACTTGGGAGGATTTAATCTATTGGTTCATATCTACTTATGGGAAATCTAAAATCCTAGCTGAGAAGTTACAAGA
This sequence comes from Picea engelmannii, assembly GCA_009831015.1. NCBI lineage: Eukaryota > Viridiplantae > Streptophyta > Pinopsida > Pinales > Pinaceae > Picea > Picea engelmannii. The sequence goes on from ML809198.1 coordinate 108,013, forward strand.
ATATAATGATGTTACCTATAAGGATGGTGAGACCATCAAGTCCTTCAACTTGTGTTTGACTAAGTTATACAATCAAATCCATGAACTCATTCGACCTCAGAACCAAGCCTATTTCATGCATTACTACAATGCATTACCTTCTCCCTACCGTCATAGGCTTGAGGAAAAATCCATTGATAATCTCAATTCCACTCTACATACTTGTTCAGAGTATGAAGAACAACTTGAAAGAACGGGTTTTCCTCAGGGAGAGTCGGTTAAACAAATAGACATGTCCTCCCTCTTACAACTAGTGCAAGACATGAATAATTGTATGATAGCATTTGAGCGAAAGGGGACTGTATCCACTCTCACCCCTGGAGCTTCATCCTTTTCTGCACCCCCCTTTAGAACTCCAATTGAAAATAATTTTCATCCTAAATCTATATTGCCTCGAAGTTGGTGTAAATTCTATGAGGAACACCACAAGGAAGCCACGTGTGAGGTAAGGAAGAGTGCTAGAGATACGATCTTTAGTAAAAGACCAAAAAATACTATCACTATCCTAGATTTTGCAGAGCCAAAGATGTCATGATCGTCAATACTATGAACAAAGCCTATGCTCCCAAGGGTAAATTTGAGCCTCCCCAAAATTCTTCTAGCCCAAGCTCATCCTCACCTACTGCTATTGTTCAGGTTCCTAAGGTCCTTGACAATCAAGGAATAAACTCTCTTCTCCCCTCTTCCAAGTATAATATCTTGAATCAGTTGGCCAACATCAAAGCAGATGCAACCCTTCTGGACATGGTTTCCATCCCTGAGCAACAGAGGCATATGCAATAATTCATGGAAGGAAAATATTTCATTGTATCTAACCTCTTTGAAGATGTAAATGAAGAGGATTCATATGTAAATAAATTATTGTACATAACTTTAGACACCCTATAAAAAATTCCCCTTTTTATATTTCTGTAAAGATTATGGATAAGATCGCCCATTGTTGCCTCATTGATGGCGGTTTGGGCCCAAGTGTGATGTTTAATATTATTATGGAAGATCTAGGCTTGTCTTGTACAAATGGAAACACCAGAAGCATGCTCTCCTATAATAGTCTACAATAAACAACCATAGGTGAGATTAAAGATGTGACCTTAGTTTTGTGCGCTCATCATGAAATAAAGACAACCCTCAATATTCAGGTAATTGATATGTCAGTAAGAAATTACTCAATCATCCTGGGAAGAGACTGGAAAGCCTTAATGGGTGGATACCTCTCACTCGACGAAACACATTTATCCGTTCCTCAGAATGGTAAAAACATTGTAGTCCTTAGAGAGGGGAGGATATCACCTTACATAGAGAGTGTCCCATAGCCTAAATAGGACCTAGGAGTGTATTCCATCTTTGTAGAGGAGGATAACATTCCCTTGGAACACATTGATTTAGATGATGGTATGTGGCACATGCACTTTGATGGTTCATGCTCTCATGAAGGTAACATAGATGGCATTATCCCGATTTCTCCTGTAGGAAAAATACATAACTTTTCTTATAGGTTAGAGTTTGCTTGCACAAACAATGTCACCAAATTCGAAGCTTTTTTATTGGGCATTGAGAACGCCTATAATATTGGCTGTGGTAACCTTTTAGTTTTTGGATATTCTGAGATTTTTGTGAACCTGGTACGTAAGATAGACTCTCCTAGAAAAACGTTGATGAAACGATACACCCAAACTGTTTGGATGCTTATCTTGAACTTATTATCTTTCAACATCACTCATGCTAAGAGGGAGTTGAATTCAATGGATGATTGATTAGCTGTCTTTGCATCTTCTCCTAATCAACAACATTTCCCTCACAGGCTTGATTGTTCTTTTCAATATATATAGCGTCCACATATCCCTGACGATGTAGAATCTTGGCAGGCCCTCCCTAACGATGAGAGCATTTGTGATTTCATTCAAGATGAACCTCTTAAGCCCAAGGAAATTATATCCATAGAAGACAAAAATATTCCTAAGGGCTTGAATCCTCTAGAGAGTTCATTTTCTTCGAGTGATGTAGGCAACAAGGAGAAACAAAAATAAGAGGAGTCGAAAAGGAAGGTGGGTAAAACCATCTTCTTGAACATTGGGATACTTGAGACTCCAAAGAATGTTAAAATAGGTGCCAAATGTTCAGATGAAGATAAAATGAAGTTCGCCAAGCTACTTGGTGAATTTCAAGATGTTTTTGCTTCATCTTATGAGGATCTTCGTGGTTTTGATCCTGGTATTATACAACATGCTATCCCCATCAAGGAAGGCATGAAACCAGCTAGGAAAAAACAAATACCTATTAAATCTACATTTAAAGAAAATTTTCAAAGGGAGTTGGAAAATTTCTTAAAGGCTGGGATTATTTTTCCATTCTACCCTGAACGGGTTTCCAATTGGGCACCTCTTTCGAAGACCACTGATTATATTAGAACCTGCATTAATTTTCACACTTTCAATAAGGCTATTATGAGAAATCATTTTCCTCCTCTCAATATGAAAATGATTCTACAAAAGGTTGTAAGATAACAGATGAGGCCCTTACTTGAAAACTTTTTGGGTTACAGTAAAACCAAGAAAAAAGGGGCAGATGTTCACAAAACCACTCTTATCAATAATTGAGGTACCATGAATTATAAATGCTTATTTTCTGGCTTACATGATGCAAGTACCACTTTTAAAAGACCTATACACACAACTCTTGATGAATTGATCAATATCCATATCTACCTTGATGATCTAATCATATATGTTAAGGGTCTGATAATTACCTCAGAGTTCTAAGTGTTATTTTTTGGGTCCTTTCAAAATTTATTTTTTCTTGGATACTGACTCATACATTCTAAAGAATTCATAGGAGCAATTGTTTTCCTACAACACTGACAGTTCTTGTTTGAAAAATTACAAGGAAGAAACGTGAAAAATTCTAATGCTATTTGGATTTTCTGTATACTAGTAGCCTAGCTCTGCTTTCAATTTTGCGCTTCTCTTTCTTTCTTTACAATAGTTTAACTTCTGCTTTCTATGTTAAAACATTTCTTACTGCTTTTTCATTTCTGTCTTTTTATTGCGACTATTTTAATTTTTGCAATTTTGCTTCTGTCATGATTTTGTTGCTTACTATACTTTAGTCTATTTGGTAAAAAATAAGATGTTGGATAAGTTCTGCCACAGTGACACTCCTGCAAGGCATTGTTAGTCAATAAAAACCAATCTTACATATTTGTTGCATTGTTTCCCTGAAGCACACTTGAATTTGTTATCTTCTTTCACTATTGTCTTATAAAGAATTGGTTATCTCCAACTTCTTCTTTCCATTTCTTCATCCATTTAAGAATTAAAAGAGAAATTCCATAAATTTTCTCCTTAAAGTAAAGATTTTGGTTGAATGATTATGCATACATGGATAAGCCCCCTCATACTTAACACTTTTCATGAGTTATTCCCAAATTCCCGGTCATTTTTCCATCAAATCCTCTCACTTCCCCATGTTGCATAATCTTCCTGGTTATATCTTCTTGACCTGCTATTGTTGGTCTGTGAAACCATGAGTTCTGAGTTCTAAATATGTTGAAAACAAATTTCCCGGATTCACCAGTTTGTTGAAAATTAAAATTGTAACGAGGATTTTTCCCACAAAGTATTGCTTAATCCTAATAATTATAAGCTATGATATATATAATACTAGTAGGTGGGACCCCCTTGTAGATTGGGAGATCAGATCTTGTTCTTATTTCATGTTTATGATGCTGTTCGACACTGCTTACATGGTTCTTGATCATTGATAAGATCTGGGTTTTATTGGAAATGAGTAAGGCTTGTTATGTGTTGGTTCTAATTGCGACAAGTGAATGATGGGTAAGGCATGCTATGCTTTTTCTACTTCTCTAGACTCCAATTTTATGTTACATTGGCCTATGTTATCCATTGTTATCATTGCTACATGTTCTTGGATTCATTACTGTGACACCTGCACAAGAGACATGTTAGTAATAATATATAAGAGCAGTTGAAAAGTGATCAAAGCAATATAAAAAATGCAAAAGGAAGGAACTATACTATACTAATATGCTACATTACATGCATTGAAATTAGAAAGGTCATTGTTAATCCTAGCTAACAAGTTAATAGCTATGCGATTTATTGAGTTATATAGTTGACATGCATTATTGTATAGCTTGGAAATGGTAAGTGTTTGCACCCAATTCGTCACTAGGTGAGCAAATTAAGAGTGCTTACATGCCCAGTTGGGCTCTGCTAGGCATGGCAGCTGTAAGGTAAAAGGTTAGAAATAAAAACAACAACGTTATTAACAAGAATTAAACTAAAACTAATAAAAACTATGAGCATATAAAACAAATGAAAAATAGAGACAAATGGACCAATATCACCAATGCATAAGCTGATCTGTTTGATGAAATCCAAAGGCACAAAGAAGAAAGGGGACT
>ML809199.1:19539-41183 GCA_009831015.1 Picea engelmannii
GTCAAAATCCTCCCCTCACCATTCTTCCAGAGCATCCAACTTCCGTATTTCCCTATCTATCAACATGTGTCTATTGCAATTCAACGGTCCATATGGATTCGGTTTTCATAAATTCAAACTTAGGAATTTGTTTGAAATAAATCTTGTTGCGTGCACTCCTTTCACTTCGCAATCCTGATCTTTTCAACACTTATTCAATTTTAGATCTTGTTCACTCCTTGCACCCCTTAGACTAAATTTCTCGTTATCTCTCATGAGCTTCCCTGAGTCAATTCTAGACTCTGTCAATGCACTCCTTGTGGAAAAATATGCACTCCTTGCATTTGATTTCTTAGAAGAGAAAAAATTGAAATTTCTAACACTTCATAAGTCCATATACTCAACTATGAAAAAAATACATAAGTAAAATGAAATAAACACATAAAGAACATATCATTCATTCAAATACACACTGAAAATAACATTGTCCAAGACTTTGGGAGAATTTATGTCTGTTTTATTCATTCATGAAGTATTTACATAACAACACAGTTATTCATTGTCTCCAGAATATCTATGTCTAACTACTACCTCTAACTTCTCATACTCTATCTTCACACTCTATTCTCTCTTACAATACCATACAGAAAACCCATCTAAGGAGTGGCTTGTCAAGCTCTTCTTTGTCCTATATGAATTCTATACCATCATCGTTCTAGTAGTTACCTACTTAGTCCTATTACAATAAATATGAGTTATTATCAAATAAGAGCTGACACTCTACATCTGCAACACTTTACTGTCGTGTAAGAATTTACAACATCCTGCCATTCTCAGGCGGTGACCTGATTTTACAAACAAAGTATTTAAAAATGATATTTCCAAAATATCTCAACAACTCACCCTGCTTTTGTTAAATGTTGATTTGAAACTTTGGCGCACTGAGGTGTCGAATTATGCCTCCTCTCTCAGCCTCTTTGACTTTGATTTTGATGCTCCTACATCATACTCCTCTAGCTAAAATATTCATGGAATTATGTCCATGAGCTCCTGCATTTTTTCCCATGCTTCAAAATGTCAGGTTCAATGACCCAACTCGAGTCTTTCACTGGGTGTTCTTTCCACTTCATCAAATGCTCAGGATACATCTTTCTCCTAGTTTTCTTCCCAACTCTGTGTTCTAATATTTTCTCCATCTGACGTTTCTCTGTTGTGGGCATCTATTTTTCCCACTAAATATCTTCCTTGTAATCTATTTCTCCTACATCATCTCTCTTGTAAGGATACAGGTATGAAAAATTGAATATCGTCTATATCCCAACATTATCAGTTGTGCAAAAATGTTTTCATGGTCGAAATGTTTGGCTAGACCTCCACTATGTTTTTCTTTCAACAGATTATCTCTCATCGAGCATATTGGTATGCACAATTGGATTCCTTTGAACAATAATCCATATTGGATTAATATTCTTTCCATGGGATTCTGTCCCCCAACAAAGGACTCTCACATGCCTTATAAGCCTCCTTAAAATTTGGATGTTCATGGTACATCTCCTTAAGGTGTTCAAACTCTAAGGTCTTCACTTGGAATTCCTATACAGTCAATCTCCTCCTGCTCAAAGAATATGCAACTTTGTTAGCACTTCCATAAATGTGTTTAATGAAAAAAGTAAAATTCTACATGAACTCTACCCACTTTTCATGCCTCTGATTCAACTTTTCTTTCCTAGTAATAAATTGTAAAGCTTGATTATCACTATACAAGACAAACTCCTTTGGAATTAGATAGTTCCTCCACTTATTTAAGGCTTGAATCATTGCATAAAACTCTTTTTCATATGTGGAATACTTTGTCTTGGTGTCATTCAGTTTTTCACTGAAATAAGCAAGCCTCATATTATCTTGACTCAATCCTGCTCCAATAACTACTCCACTTGCATCACATCTTACCTTAAAAGTTTTCCCAAAATCTGGTAAGACCAGAATTGGTTGTCTTGTGATCTTCTCCTTCAACACATTGAAGATTTTTTCATCCTCCTATGTCCAATTAAAATACTTTTCTTTCTTTTTCACATTATCTAGTATAGGTGTGCATATACCACTGCAATTTATGATAAATTTCCTATAAAAAATTGATAACCCAAGAAAGCTTCTCACTTCAAATATGCTTCTAGGAGATGGACATTCTTTGATTGCTCTCACCTTTTTTGGATCCATATTCAATTCATTTGAAGAGATTACAAAACCCAAGTATATGACTTATGTCCTCATGAAAGAACTTTTCTTCAAATTTATCAGTAAATTCTCTTGCTACAACCTCCTCATCATTAATGTCAAGTGTTTTAAACTTTCTTCCTTTGTCTTACTGAAGATTAGTATATCATCCAGATATACAATGACAAATTTACCTATCAAGTCTTTCAACACTTCATTCATTAACCTCATAAATTTTCTTGGGGCATTTGTCAACCCAAAATAGCATGACCATCCATTCAAAAAAACCTTCATTTGTCTTGAATGTTGTCTTCCATTCATCATGCTCTCTCATTCTTATCTGATGATATCCACTCTTCAAGTCTATTTTTTGAGAAATAGCTTGTTCCACTCAAGAAATCCATCAAATCATACATTCTTGGGAAAGGGAATCTATACCTGGTGGTGATCTTTTTGATGGCTCTAGAATCAGTACACATTCTCCAACTTCCATCCTTCTTTGGACTCAACACAGTTCGTACTGCACATGGGATTAAAATTTCCCTCACTAAACCTTTATCCAACAACTCCTAGACTTAATTATTGACTTCTTAATTCTCTTGAAGTTTCAACCTATATGCTTCTTTGTTTGGTAAATTGGCTCCTGGAATAAGGTGAATGTGATGTCTTATACTCCTAATGGGTGGCAATGAGTGTGGTAACTCATCCACTACTATGCCAGCAACATTCTATAACAGTTCCTATATTTCCTCAAGTAATTCATCCATAGAAGTATTTGTAAGGAAATCCCTTGGTTTCCTCACTACATCAAACTGCATCTCTTCTTCCCTCTTGACCTCATTCAAGAGTTCATTCCCACTCATGAGAAGTATACTTGACCTAGCCTCCTTCTTTAGATCCTTGTCTTCTATTGGAAGCAACATGTGTATTCTACCATTCTTCTGTAGGGTGTAAGTATTTTTTATCCCATCATGAATGACATTTATATCAAATATCCATGGGCTCCCCAACAAAATATGACAAACATCCATAGGAATTACATCACATAAAATCTCATCCCTATAGCCTCCTATTTTAAATTCAACTTTTCATTGTTGACTTACGATAACTTAATGTCCTTTCTGCAACCATGATACCTTGTACAGATTTGGATGTGTAGTTGTCTCTAGCTCTAGTTTCTCCACCATCTCTGTGGATACTAGATTATGAGTTCTCTGACTATCTATAATCATCTTGCAAACTCTGTCCTTTGTCTTGCAAGTAGTCCTGAAATTTTTTTTTCTTTGAACTGGTTCTTCTGCCTCCTTCTGTGGCTTTAGAATAACTTTCCTCATCATAAGGTTCTTTCCTCCTTCTGTTGCTTCTAATTACACATCCTTCTGAGCTTCAAAAATGTGTGCTTATCCCCCTCCAGTACCTTTCTTATTCTCGAGGAATTTCCAGGATATGTTTCATGTCTTTCCATAGGCATTACAGTGGACATCACCTCCTCTGCCTCTTCCTCTTCCTCGAGGAAAAGAGTTTCTTCCTTCGTGTTGTCGTTCTTTATAACTTCCCCCTTTTTCAAGGTGATTATGATGATTTCCATCCTCTTCCTTTGGCTTCTAGAACTTCTCTCTGGCAGTTCCCTTGCTTCTTCTTGAATTTCCTCCCTTGTTCCATTGGCTTTATTTTCTGGCCAAATTCTCTTCAACTTTCAAGGATACTTGATAAGCATGCTCAATTGTGCCAACAGACATCATGTTGATCTCCTCTTGTATCTCATATCCCAACCCATTTATGTACCTATTTTTATTTTCATCATCATTTTCCTTATTTCCATCCCTGATATTTAGTTTATAGAATTCTTCTATGTACTCTTTCACTAATAAGATTTTATGTCTCAGGTTCTGCAACTTTCTGAACAAATTTATCAGATAGTATTTAGGGATAAAATTTTCTTTCAACTTAGCTACCATCCTGTCCCAAATTTGATTTTATGTTTACCTTTGCATCTGCGATCAACTTGTAGTTCATCCCACCATAACGCTACATGACCTTTCAACTTGGTTATTGAATGTCTGAGTTTCTTTTCTTCTTCATTTTCTTCATAATCGAAGTATTTATCCATAGCATGTACCCAATCTAACAATTCTTCAACTTCCAAATTGCCTTCATACATCAAGACTTATATTTTTGTTGTGGCTCCCATTCTCGAAATAGCTCTTAGCAGTCGTTCTTTTGTAGGTTCTCCTTCTACAGCTCCTTATTCTTCTACCTGGTCACTTTTAGGTTCCCTAACGTCACCAACATCTGGTTCTCTCCTTTTTTTTGTTTCCATGGCATCCAATCTCATTCTAAGTCGCATCATTTCTTCTTACATTTGTGGATTCACTCTACGCCTTCTAGGTGGCATGATTCCATTGCTTTGATTTTCCTCTTCTCTGACTCGATGCTATCAAACACAACTCTTTCACCTTCTCTCCTTTGCCTACAATATGCAGACAAACTTTTATCTCCCATACCACCTTATGAAAACCCCCTACACTCTCAAGGTTGTACGACCTCCCAGTCAAGGATCGATCGACTTCGGGAGCCAGATTAGCTCATAGGTTCGTGTTAAACATTCAAAATTTTCCCCACAGGTCAAATTCCTAATATTTGGGCACTAAATATCCTTTTCTAGAATTTCAGAAAACCCACAGGGTCCTCCATGTGACCTTGATTGAAAACCGTGGTCTTAAACTTCCTCCCTACCTTACTTCAGGACTTCGACGTTTGAGAGTTTCGAACACTCCTAGCCTTTTCTCCCCGAAATGATCCATACACAGAGTTATAGATCAAGTTCCACGCATCCCCTCACATCTATTGACTGCGATCTACTTCGGGACTATGTTGTTCAGGAGTTTGAATGCTCCAAGCCTTTTCTCCCAGAAATGCTTCATACCTAGAGTTATAGATCAAGCACCACACATACCCTCACAGCCAACGACTTTGATCTACTTCGGGACTTTGATGTTCAGGAGTTTGAACACTCTCAACCTTTTCTCTCTAAAATTCTCCATACTCGGATTTATAGATCAAACGCCACACGTCCCCTCACAGCCAATGACTGCGTTCAAATTTGGGACTTCGACATTAGGGGGTTTGAATGCTCCAATACTTTTCTCCTCAAAATGCTATGTACCTGGAGTTATAGATCAAGCATTAGGTGTCCCTTTCCAATGGACTGTTCTGATGGGCTTCAACACTTCGAGACCTTTTTCCTTTGGGAATTTACCCCTCATTTCTCTCGAAGTGATTTCTCTCCGAAGTGATGGAGATGATGCCAAGTGTCTATGCAATCAATGGATAAGGTTTTGGCTTCTTACCTCTTTGGCGCTTCAGACAACTTCCATTCAACTCTCTGCTTTCCCATTGCTCCCTTCTCCGAATTTTGTGATTTGTTGATGCATGCCTTCCTTATATCGACAGTCACGATTTACTTTGACTATTTGGACTTCAAGAGTTTTGGTTTCACCACTCTCGATTTCCTTTAAGTGCTCTTCTCCCAGAGTACATAGATTTATGCCATGTGTCCTTCCTGTATCTAACAGTCTAGACTTGTTCTCTCTCTCACTCTTCTGGAAATTCAGGCAACTTTTGGTCAACAACCTCCCCTCTCCATTCTTCTAGAGAATCCAACTTCTAGATTTATGAATCTGTCAACGCGTGTCCATTTCTATTCAACAGTCCAGATGGATTCGGGTTTTGTAACTTCGAACTTAGGAATTTATCTAAGAGAAAATATGTTACGTGCACTCGTTTCACTTCACAATATAGATATTTTCGTCACTTAGTTGATTTTAGATATTGTGCACTCCTTGCACCACTCAGACTAAAGTTCTCGTTATCTCTCTCGAGATTCTCTGAGTCAATTCCAGACTTTGTAAATGCACTCCTTGCGCACAAATATGCACTCCTTGATATCGAGCTCTCAGAAGAGAAAAAATTGAAACTTATAACACTTCATAAGTCCATATACTCAACTATGAACAACATACATAACAAAAATTAAATAAACACACAAAGAACATATCATTCATTCAAATACACACTCAAATGAACATTGTCCAAGATTTTGGGAGATTTTTTGTCTATTCTATTCATTCATGAAGTATTTACATAACAACACAGTTCATCATTGTGTCCAGAATCTATATATCTAACTACCACCTCTAACTTCTCATACTATATCTTCACACTCTATTCTCTCTTACAATACCCTACAGAAAACCCATCTAAGGAGAGGCTTCTCAAGATCTTCTCAATCCTATCTGAATTCTATCCCATCATCATTCTAGTGGTTACCTACTTAGTCCTATTACAATAAATATGAGTTATTATCAGACAAGAGATGACACTTTACATATGAAACACCTTATTGTCGTGTAAGAATTTACAACATCCTGCCATTCTCACTCGGTGACTCGATTTTACAAACACAGTATTTAAAAACGATATTTTCAAAATATCTCAACAACTCGCTCTGCTTCTGTTAAATGTTGATTTGAAACTTTTCCACGCTGAGGTGTCAAATTCTGCCTCTTCTCTCATCCTCTTTGAATTTCATTACGATGCTCCTACATCAAAGACATACATAAAACTTCTTTTAGAACCAAGTATGGAAATTATGAATTCATAGTGGTACCCTTTGGGATAAAAAATTCCCCATCAACATTTATGTGCCTTATGAATAGTGTGTTAATAAATTACTTGGACACATTTGTGATAATGTTTATTGATGATATCTGGATTTATTCCAAAACCAAGGAAGAACACGAAGAAAATCTAGAGATGGTTTTGCAAATCTTAAGGGAACATTAGTTGTATGCAAAGTATTGAAAGTGTGAATTTTGTCAGAGTAAGGTACAATACTTAGGATAAGTGATTTCCAGAGATGGAATTGTTGTTGACCCTAAAAAGGTCAAAGACATATGATATTGGCCAGTTCTGAAAGATGTTCCGGATATAAGATCTTTTATGGGAATCACGGGTTATTATAGAATATTCAATGAGGTATTTTCAAAATTGGCTTACCCTATCACTTGTTTACAATAGAAGGGAATGAGGTCTAAATGGACAAAAAAGTGTCAAGAAAGTTTTGAAATATTAAAAAAGTTATTAACTACCGCACACTTATTGAAAGTAGCAGATCCACAAAAAGACTTTGCAGTATGTATAGATGCATCCAAGGAAGGATTAGAGGGAGTATTAATGTATGAAGTACATGTAATTTCATATGAGTCAAGAAAGCTAAAATATCATGAAGAAAAATATGCTCCACATTGTTATCACATGAAGTTGTTAAGGGTATCATGAAGTTGTTGTGGGTCAATTCATGCTTAGATTTTTTATTTTTTATCCTTAGTCTTGTTTAAGTTTCACTATTGATCTCCTCTTTATGGTTTTCTTAGTTTTTAGAATAAATAATTCAAGGTTTATGTTGGCCCATACATTTGGCTCATATATTCATGAGACAAAAATATTAGACAACCATCACCATCACCCTTATGCCACCACTACCCTGACATATCACCACTTCCACTATGTGCTTAAACCCCTCCACTTTATCCCTCTACCCATTATAAGTTCAAATCAAAGTCGGTTTAGTACGTTGCCATCTCATCAAGACATTTAGTAGCACATCTCAAGTACATATTCCTTCTTTACCATTATCTCACTTATGATTCTTGTGTCAGTCAATCTCATTGTTTTCAGCATCCATTATTTAAAGGAAATACTTTGGATTTAGTCATTTAAGGATGTCTTATTGTTTTCTCAAATATTTCAAATTTTCTCCTAGTCTGGTGGCACAGAAAATCCTAATTTTGGACAAGCATTACAAAATATTTTATAGACTGGCTGGGAGAGGGGAATTGGAGGTTAGAGTTGTTGCAGATAGTTTATACAATCTAAAGCATATCTACTATCGATCCATGATGTCCAGGTACTCCTTGATATTTTTGAGCTCTGTTGAATATAAGAATAAGTCTATGCTTGTGTTTTTCCTTTTAGGAACTACAAATTGATGGTCTATATTACCAACCTGCCTGTTTTACCTTTTCTATCACCAATTCTCAGCTAGCTACAATATTTTCAGCTTCTTTTACTGCAATTGAGCAAATCCTATTGTCATAACTATTTTTCCTATATCTTTAATGGCCCTTGTTGTTTATGCTACATAATATTCTATGGATTATGCTGCAAATACCTTGTTTGGCGCTGCGAACCTATACATCAAATTCAACATTGTTATCCTCTGATCATATAGCTTGTATCAAATCATTTCCTTTAAATTTTCAATTGTTATTCCAAGTCTAAAGTCTTTCTACATTGGAAATTTAAGGAGCCTTGTTGATTAAAGTTGTGATAGACTTGCAAATGATGGTGAAGTGTTAGCTTAAAAATCTGGTAGTTGCTTCCTCCTTTCATATCCATTTTCCTAATGGGTTTTCTTCCATTTCTTAACCATCAGTTTCCCTTACATAAGTTCAGCAGTCAAATAGGCAGGAAAACTATGAATCCTTAGAAGAAGCCATCTTTGAAAAATACCATCATTCAAACCCTAAGACCTATGTTCTTTCTTTGGCCTCTCATATCTGTCAGATTATTTTATTATCTTGCCTCCTATAATAGAAAATGGATACACCACAAGAGAACAAGGCTCACAAGGGTGGGAGCATAGTCAAGACTGATCTCTATGATATGCAATTATTTGATGTTGAACCTTTGATTCAAGAGGTCTTCCAGTGAGTTGGATTTATCAATTTCTGTCAAATATGTAGAGGGGACACCCCGAGGTAGCGAGAGAGTTTTCCTTGAATTTTGATGGCACCAAAACCAAGGTATGAACCCTTTAACTGGAGGTATATGAAGCCACCATTACAACAGCCACTAAGATACCCAACAATGGTTAAATATAGTTTAAATCCATGACTCTTAATGCAACCTTCTCTAAAGAGTTCCTCAAACCATAATGTCAGGGAGATAACCTATGAAAGGGAGTGCCTAGGAGCCACTTGGTTGAGGGATTTGACAATATGTTAAGGGTGATCCAGAGATATTTTACTTGTGAAGGGAGATTCAATATAATTTACCAATACCACATTAGAATTTTGTTTCACTTCACAAGCAAAGACCTTATGAACATCCATTTACAATTGTTTAGGAGTATGGGGGAAATGGCTGATAGGGTCCAAGAAAAATCCAAGGCTGTGGACACCAGTGGTTTTCACTTAGGGTTGATTAGGATTCTTGTGATGGAAGAGTTGAAGAAGAGAAACATAGCTTGGAAGAAATTCATTTCCTCTGCACATTTGAAATTAAATGTAGCCCCTACTCCTCAATCTAAGGTGCAAATCCATTTGCAAGTTGATGGTGTTGTTCACACATAAAAAATTAAAAAGAGAAAGGGAAAACACATTGCCAAATATGATGAGGCCCCTAAGGAACAAGAAGAATAAGAAGGGGGATATCATCACTCTCCACAAATGGAATTTTCACCCTAACCAGCTCCAGAATTAACAGAAATTCCCTCAGCTAAAACCATAGGGAAAAAAGGGAGAAAGTTATTCTTCTCCTCACCTACTACTACAATTGAGACTAAATATAGGAGGCCCTTCACCAGGTCATCAGCCAAGAAGGAAACTATTGATCAAGAGGAAGGATAAGGCTAAAATTGAGACTGTTGAGAAACATGTTGAATTCATAGACATAGTTGCTCTCCCTGACAGCCCAACCTTCAAAATACCGATCAGACAACTCAAAGATGATAGAAAGGAGATTGCTCACTTGAAGGGAGAAGGATTGGCTAAGAGGAAAAAATTGAAGGATATGATGGATATGTATGTGGAAACCATAGACAAAGCCAAGTTTACAACAAAGAGATTTATGCTCCTTCATAGGCAGCTTAGAAATCTATATAGGAAGAACAGAGAATTACAATCTCATATTAGAAATCACAAGTTACAACCTTTCAAAGATGAGTTAGCTCAGAGAAATATGAATGTGTTAGATCAAGCTGCAACTAGGAGGAGTACTAGACTCAGGAGGTGAAATTAAGTGGCTTAAAGAATCTCAATTTTGAATATGGTTATCCTTGCATTTTGAAGTTTTGGTGGGGAAATATCATGCTTATACCTAATTTTGCATTCATACACCCTATTTTGAGGCTTCTACAGGATTATATACCTTTGTCAAAGGTTTTTTGGTATTTTTGGCTGAAGATGCACAAATCATACAGATACAGGACATTTTATAGCGCCTGGTGTTGCGAAATGATCTACACAGACATAAGCTACAAATTTGTTGTGAAATGTGCTGCAAAATTATCTACACAAACAAAAGATGCAAATTCGTTGTGAAATACGCTGCGAAATTATCTAGACAGACAAAATATGCAACTTTGCTACCGAAATTGCTGGGAAATGGTCTACATAGCGAGCGTTGCAGAATTCGCTACGGAATTCACTGTGAAATACGCTACGAACTGGCTGATATAGTTAGCACTTCAGGATTCACTACCAATTCCTGTTTTGATGGGTTTTGAGAGAATCAACAGTCACCAGGTGGCTAGTGGAGCTCATCACATATGCTTGAAGGCCAGTTGGGGATGGTGGACACATGGAAATGAAGGATATGCACTCAAGGGACACCTCACTATGCAAAGATTATGGTGTTAGGATGGTTACCAACATTTCCCCTGTTTATAGCAGTTTGTTGTTTCCACTTGAACATGTGTAAGATTTTCAGTTTTAGGTGGGAGAATCCTATGTTAGAGGATCAATATCGAATTTTATGATGTCATTCCTTGTTTAGGATATAAATGCATCATTAGAAGAATATTTTTAGGTTCAAATGGTTGAGGATAGACTCCCTTAGTAATGTTTTGATGTAACAGATCCAAACTATGGTTTTATGTATGGGATATGAGACATTTTTCCTAATAGAATTCATTTTTCATTTCCATCATCTTACTTCTTTCTCACTATGATTTTCTCATCATTGAATGATTCAATTGACATATTATAGATGTGTTACAATGTATGTTGGATTGTGATGTTGTTGTGATTATTATTAGTGTTTAAAATATTGGATTGAAGAAGTTCTTGTGTCTGAGATTTTTCCTCATTTGTCTACTAGTAAGGCATGATGCTAATAGTAGATTAATTCATCCTTCTCATTAAATTATTCCATCTACCCACCTTTTCTTTTAAATCAATCTGATGCAGGAGCATCACCGACTCATCAAGCGAGCCAGCGCAGAAGCGGAAGACAGCTGGACAAGCCAACACAAATTTTGAAAATGCTTTGGAACTGTTGCGCAGATCTTAAATGAGTCATTTAAGATAAGGTGCACTTGTATATTGTAATGGACCTTGAGCCTTTAAGCTCTCGTCCTTAGGTAGATAGTAGGCATTTAATATAGTTAATGCTGGTAGATAGGAATTTAATTTTAGATTTGATAGCTTTAGAGTAAAAGAGGGAAAACGGATATAGACACCCTCATTGTATGATTGTAAGATAATCAATCCAGGAAGAGAGAGCAAGTAGAGAGTTGTGTATGAAAACACCTATGTACAGGAATTTGAATTAATAGAAGAGAGATTTGATTCAAATTCATGGTTGGTGTTCTATCTCTGTGTATTGATGTTATGCTCATGAATATTTGCTTCCTGTCATACATTTTATTTATATGTTGTGTATTTGAATTGAAGTCTGAGAGGGTGAGTGAATGAGTTTCAATTGTTTCTCTAATTGAGCCAGAGGATTCCTGCAAGGAGTGCAGTTGAATTGTCCACAAGGAGTGCGTTGACAAAAGGGTTCAATTAGAGATAGCTTTTGTTCCCATTTCCTCGAAGGTGCAGTTAGGCACAGTGCCGTGCAAGGAGTGCGCAGGCTGGTTAAAGGTCTCAGGGTTGAAAACCTGATGGAAGTATTAGAAGATTGTTGTTGTAGGAGTGCACAGAGTTGAGAGACTTAACACTCAGTCGAGGTTGAAGGGTTGCCGCAAGGAGTTCGTGCAAGATATTTCCAAGAAGACTGAAGTCGTGGAAAAGCTCAGGAGGAGTAGGCCTTCAAATTCACTGAAGGATAAGCACAGGGAAGCTGTTATTGGAAGTCAGAGGGAAGCGTCGCAGGTTGGCGAGTAGGTGAACGAGTCTCATGGGGAGACACTTCTTCATTTCGTGGATTACATAAGGAAGAACAGACGGTCGAAATCCTCTGAGGAGATTTCATGATGTTCCGAGGGCCGTTGGATCTTGCGGAGGTGCAAGGAGGTTACGGCGAGAATGTTCGAACGTTCGATGATGAGAAGGTTGCTATATATCTGAATGGTCTGAGATACGACATTCAGGATGAATGAAGCATGGTTACCATCAGGATGGTGGAGGATGCTTATCAGATGGCTTTTAAAGCAGAAGAGAAGCTGAGCCATAAGCAAGGTCAGCGAGGTCGAGGCAGAAGTCAGCCCAGAGGCAAGTCAATTGCCCAGGAAAGAACCCAGAATCCCAAGGAGGAGTGGAAGAAACCTTAGGGTAAAGTAGAAAGAGGTGGAACCTCACAGCGAGGGCCATATGTTGAACAGAGAAGGCAGCATACAGAGCAGAGCGGCAGATATGCTGACAACAATACTTTTGCTCATACCAGAGGTAGAGGAAGAGGAAGAGGTGGAGTAATCACATGCTTCACATGTGGAAAGAATGGGCGCAAGTTTTACGAGTGTCCATAGAAAAAGAAGGACATTGGGGAAGCTCACATCACCGAAGCACAGAGGCGGGATGTTGAGGCAGAAGATGCATAAGGCGGGAGATTGCTTATGATGCGTAAAGTCCTTTTGACACCTGAGAAAGAGGTGGAAAGTTCAGTCCAAAGGACCAGACTTTTCAGGACTGCTTGCAAGACCAAGGATAGGGTGTGCAAGGTCATTGTTGACAGTGGTAGCATGGATAATCTCATATCCACAGAGATGGTAGAGAAGCTGGAGCTGGAGACGACTGATCATCCAAGACCATATAGAGTTTCGTGGCTACAAAAAGGACACCAGGTAACTGTTACTAAACAATGCTTGGTTGAATTCAAAATAGGTGGACACAATGATAATATTCTGTGTGATGTTATTCCCATGGATGTATGTCATTTATTGTTGGGTAGACCATGGAAATATGACATAAATGTCATTCATAATGGGAGAATGAACACATATACTTTGGAGAAGAATGGGAGAACCCATATGTTGCTTCCGATAAAGGATAAGGAGGTGAAGCCGGAAGTAAACAACATCGTACTTCTCGTGAGTGGGAAGGAACTTCTTACGGAAGTGAATAAGAAAGAAGATCCACAATTCTTTGTGTTCAGGAAACTGAGGATTGTTCTAACTAGCACAAGAGTGGACGATCTACCAGATGAAATTCAGGAACTGCTGGAAGAGTTCGTTGACATCATAGTAGAAGAATTACCTCGTTTGTTGCCACCGATGAGGAGTGTGAGTCATCATTTAGACCTCATACCAGGAGCTAGTTTTCCGAATAAGGCCACGTATAGGTTGACGCCGTAGGAAAATGAATAGGTCAAAAAGCAGGTCCAGGAGTTATTGGACAAAGGATTGGTCAGAGAAAGCCTGAGTCCATGTATTGTTCCAACAGTACTCAGTCCGAAGAAGGATGGAGGCTGGAGAATGTGTACCGATTCAAGAGATATTAATAAGATAACCATCAGGTACAGGTTTCCATTACCGAGAATGGATGATTTAATGGATTGCCTGAGTGGGGCAAGGTATTTTTCAAAGATTGATTTGAAAAGCATATATCATCAGATTCGCATGAGAGAAGGTGATGAGTGGAAGACAGCCTTCAAGACTAACGAAGTTTTGTATGAATGGCTAGTCATGCTGTTTGGCTTGACGAATGCACCGAGTACCTTCATGAGGTTGATGAATGAAGTCCTAAAAGATTTCATCGGGAAGTTCGTCATCGTGTATCTTGACGACATATTGATTTACAGTAAATCAGAGGCTGAACACTTGAAGCATTTGGCCATAGTGATGAAGAAGCTACAGCAAGAGAAGTTGTTGATTAATATGAGAAAATATTCATTTATGAAGACATAACTCATTTACTTGGGGTTTTTTATTTCAACAAATGAGTTGAGGATGGATCTAGATAAGGTAGAAGTGATCAAGAATTGGCCATCACCGAGAAATATTTTCGAGGTGAGAAGTTTTCATGGTTTGGCTGGTTTCTACCGAAAGTTCATCAGGAATTTCAGTGGGATTAGTGCAGCGATGATGGATACAGTGAAGAAGCAACATAAATCTTTTTACTGGAAAACAGAGGCTGAGAAGAGCTTCAATCTGTTGAAGCGGAAGATCACGGAACGACCAGTGTTGGTGTTGCCGAATTTTCAAAAAACATTTCAGGTGAAATGTGAGGCAAGTTGGTTTTCCATAGGAGCGGTCTTGAGTCAGGAGGACAGACCAATTGCATATTTCAGCGAGAAGCTGAATGAGGAAAAGTTGAAATACTCCACATACGACAAGGAATTTTATGCTATCATACAAGCACTGAAAAAGTGGAGGCATTACTTGATCCCAAAAGAGTTTGTATTCTATAGTGATAACCATGCATTATAGTTTGTGACTCAACAAGATAAGTTGAATCGGAAACATGAAAAATGGGTAGAGTATATGCAGAATTTCACATTTGTGATTAAACACATTTCGGGTACTGCTAACAAAGTGGCTGATGCTTTGAGCAGGAAATGTTTGCTGATGCAGGAATTCCGAGTCAAAACATTAGGTTTTGAAAATCTTAGGGACATGTACGCAGGAGATGTAGATTTTGCAGAAGTGTATGAAGTAGCTGAGAATCCGGTTCTCAGAGACAGAAGCCAGTGGATAGATTATATGATCCAGGAAGGATTGTTGTTCAGAGGAAATCAACTGTGTATTCTGAAATGCTCCATGAGGGAGAACTTGTTAAAAGAGAATCATAGTGGTGGGTTAGAAGGACACTTTGGCCACGACAAAACATTTGCGAAGCTGAGCGAATCATATTTTTGGCCAGGAATGCGAGTAGATGTCAAGATATTCGCTGAAAAATGTAGAATTTGCCAGCATTCGAAGGGGAGAAAGCAGAATGCAGGGTTTTATAAGCCATTACCCATACCAGAGAGGCCATGGGAGGCGATCAGCATGGATTTTGTATTAGGGTTGCCAAAGACACAAAGAAGTGTTGATTCAATATTTGTGGTAGTGGATAGGTTTTCTAAGATGACACATTTTATCCCATGCCAGAAGACCAGCGATGCGACTCACATTGCAAATATTTTCTTCAAGGAGGTCATTTGACTTCATGGACTGTCAAAAAGCATAGTTTCGGACAAAGACACTAAATTCATAGGGAATTTTTGGAGGACCTTATGGAAGAAGATAGGAACTAACTTGGAATTTAGTTCTGCTTATCATCCTCAGACGGATGGACAGACAAAAGTGGTCAACCGAAGTCTAAGAGACTTGCTGAGAAGCTTGGTGATAGAGCACCATCACAGTTGGGACCACATATTGCCACAGGAAGAATTTGCATACAATGACTCAGTGAACAGGAGCACAGGAAAAATTCCATTTCAGATTGTGTATGGCACACAACCGAGAGGATTTTCTGAACTGAGGGGTTCAGAACGGACTGCTACTAGCAACGCTAGTGTAGAAGACTTCGCTAAGGCGATGAAAGAACTTCACAGCCAGGTGAAGGAGCGACTGCTGAAATCAAGTCAGGAATATAAGCACAGAGCAGATCAGCATCGGAGACAACTTCATTTTGAAGTGGGTGATCTAGTTCTGGCACACTTGAGTAAGGAAAGGTTCACAAGGGGAACATACAATAAGATGAAAATGAAAAAAATTGGGCCATGCAAGGTCTTGAGAAAATTCGAAGAAAATGATTATGAGATCGAGTTATCGGATGGCATTGGAATATCTCTTATATTCAACATCTCAGATTTATACCCATACAAGGCTGGAGAAGCAGAGACTGGAACTGAGCAACCAGTGATCCAGTGGATGAAACAATTACCAGTTACAGAGAAGCCACAGATGGAATGCATACTGGACAAGAGAGTGGGTAAGAAAACCAGAAGGAAAAATACTATGAGTATCTGGTCAAATGGAAGAATCATCCAGTGGAAGATGCCAGCTGGGAGACAGAAGCAGTGATATAGAAGCATGGACAGACTGTGCAGGAGCTCATGGACAGGAGCCCATGAAAGTTTTCAAGCCGAGGAGTATGATGCAGGAGCATCACCAACTCATCAAGCGAGCCAGCGTGGAAGCGGAAGACAGCTGGACAAGCCAGCACAAATTTTGAAAATGCTTTGGAACTGTTGCGCAGATCTTAAATGAGTCATTTAAGATAAGGCGCACTTGTGTATTGTAATGGACCTTGAGCCTTTAAGCTCTCGTCCTTAGGTAGATAGTCGACAGTTAATATAGTTAATGCTAGTAGATAGGAATTTAATTTTAGATTTGATAGCTTTAGAGTAAAAGAGGGAAAATGGATATAGACACCCTCATTGTATGATTGTAAGATAATCAATCCAGGAAGAGAGAGCAAGCAGAGAGATGTGTATGAAAACACCTATGTACAGGAATTTGAATTAATAGAAGAGAGCTTTGATTCAAATTCATGGTTGGTGTTGTATCTCTGTGTATTGATGCTATGCTCATGAATATTTTCTTCCTGTCATACATTTGATTTATATGTTGTGTATGTGATTTCATGGTTGAATTGAATTCTGAGAGGGTGAGTGAATGAGTTTCAATTGTTTCTCTAATTGAGCTAGAGGATTCCTGCAAGGAGTGCAGTTGAATTTTCCACAAGGAGTGTGTTGACAGAAGGGTTCAATTAGAGATAGCTTTTGTTCCAATTTCCTCGAAGGTGCAGTTAGGCACAGTGTCGTGCAAGGAGTGCGCAGGCTGGTTAAAGGTCTCAGGGTTGCAAACCTGAGGGAAGTATTAGAAGACTGCTTCTACAGGAGTGTGCAGAGTCGAGAGACTTCAACACTCAGTCGAGGTTGAAGGGTTTCCACAAGGAGTTCGTGCAAGAGATTTCCAAGAAGACTGAAGTCGTGGAAAAGCTCAGGAGGAGTAGGCCTTCAAATTCACTGAAGGATAAGCATAGGTAAGCTTCTATTGGAAGTTAGAGGGAAGCGTCACAGGTTGGCGAGTAGGTGAACGAGTCTCTTGGGGAGACACTTCTTCATTTTGTGGATTACATAAGGAAGAACGGACGGTCAAAATCCTCTGAGGATATTTTGTGAAGTTTCGAGGGCCGTTGGATCTTGCGGAGGTGCAAGGAGGTTATGGCGAGAACGTTCGAAGGTCAAAATCTCAAGAGGGTTAGAGCCGTCGATCTGAGTCACAGGGACCATCAGATCTACATGTGATATCATGTATCGGGGATTCGCAAGTTGAAGCTCCAAGATTGTTGCAACGAGACTTGCGATATCACAATCCGCGATATCCCGACGAGCCTAGAACCGTTCGTTGTTGAGGACACGTGTTAGGAGATACAGAAGAGTCAGGGTTCGGCATATCAGGGTTGTTGAAGACGAGATACACAGACAGTTTGGAATCGTGATCCGTGATATCCCGACGGGAGAGTTGTGTGGGCTACAACAGGAGTTAGTGGAGGACAAGTGGCGAAATATCAGAAATCGGGAAAAGGCAAGTCCCGAGTCCATCGACATCAGGATTCACGATCCCGCGAATTCTGAAATCCTGATAGAAGTGACGGGAGGTGGAAAAGTCAACTCGCACGTGTGCATCATAGTTTCGTTGCATCGGGTATCGGGAGTCGGCAAATCATAGTACTTGATATCACGAGTAGCGATATCCCGACAAAGCAGAAATACCGACAAGGGGAAGATAAAGTCAGTGTTGACTGGCCATCGGGTCTCGGAGATTCGAGAGCCCAGTGATCGACAGTGAACTTGCGAAGCCGAGAGTTCTGATCCTCCGATAAGTAAAGAAAGGGGGGATTGCGCAAAAGAGAATCTGTCGGGTGCAAATTTCCCGATAGGGAAATAGAAGAACCTTGGTGTTCTTCGGGCCGAAGAGAGGAGAAGATCCTGTGAGAGAGGGCATGCCTGCAGGTGCGGCTACGTCACAATTACTGATGTTAGCCAAGACCTCACTTGATTATACATATTGCCTAGAAATTTCGATGTTTGTGCATTGTTATGCTGAGTTTTATCCATTTGACATTTTATCATAAATTTACCATTACAAGCCTATTTGATGGGTACTGGGCTTATCCTCTAACAGTCTGAGGGTGATTCTCAATGCTAACACACATGATCTTTAATTTACTTCTATTTTCCATGCTTTAAAAATGTGGTGACATTATTTGTAAGGAAATAAATTCTTGTTGAAAATAGACAATGTTAGTCTCAAACATTTCTTTGATCAAAAGAACTTAAATGCCAGGTAGGATAAGTGTTTGGCTTTCCTAAGAGAATTTTATTTTTTTATTGAACACATTAAAGGAAAATAAAATAAGGTGGAATATTCCCTTAGTAGGAATATAAATGTGATTTCCAATAACATCCAATCTGATTTAAAACATAAAATTGAATTAGTAGTAGAAAAAGATGAGGAATACAAAAAAATTCAAGAAAATTTTCAAATTGATTCTCTAAATAGAAAAGAATCAAAATTCAGTTGTGGGCCATAAGGTTTAGTTCTGTATAAGAATAGAGTTTTTGTGCCAAATAATGCTGATTTGAAAAATTTAATTTTTGGAGAAGTTCACAAGAATCCATATTCAAGTCATCTGGGGTACCAAAAGACATTAACAACATTAAAGAAAGAAAATTTTTGGCCTAAAATGAAAATATAAGTGACTGAATACATTGCTAAATGTCCAAAATATCAGCAGTTTAAAAAGGATCACGAACATCTCATTGGATTTCTACATCCTCTACCCATTCCAAAGTGGAAATGAGAAGTGAACAGTATGGATTTCATCACTAGTTTACCTATAACAAAGAATCACAATGATTCGATTATGGTTGTGATTGATAAACTTACAAAAGAAACACATTTTATCCGAGTAAAATCCACTTATAGAGATATTAATATTGCATAAATGTTTTTGAAGGAAATTTTCAGAATGCGTGGGTTTCCTAAAACCATCATTTCCGACAGATACACAAAATTAACTTCTAACTTTTAGAAGATTTTGTTTAGTGGAATGGACACACAATTGAGTCTTATCATTGCTTACCTTCCTCAAAATGATAGTCAAACTGAAAGGACTAACCATATTGTTGAAGATATGTTACAAATTTATGTTATGGAGTGCCCAAAAAATTTGGAAGATTATCTTCACCTGATCAAATTCACATACAACAATTGATATCAGTCATGTTTAAAGACAATCCCTTTCAAAATAATGTATGGTCAGAAGCATAGGACACTAGTGAGTTGGGATAATATTGCTGACAGGATTATAATAGGGTTGAACATGTTAAAAGAAATGGAAACAGTGATGCAAAAAGAGAAACAAAATTTGAAAAGTGCATAGGACAGGAAAAAAACGTTATGCAGATTCAAAAATAACACATAAGGAGTTTAATGTGGATGACCATGTTTATCTAAAAATAAAACCCATAAATAGTTCACTCATACTTGGAAAACGTTCTAAGCTAGCACCACAATATTGTGGACCTTTTGAAGTGTTAGCCAAATTAGGACCAGTGGCATACCAACTTTCACTACCATCCCATCTAAAAATACATAATGTGTTCAATGTTTCATTATTGAAGAAATATGTTCCTGATATAACTCATGTTGTAAATTGGAATGTGATCGAGGTGGAAAAAGAGGGAGAGTTCTAGGTGGAACCACTATGCATACTCAACAAGAAAGAAACTATGTTGTGGAACAGAGCCATCACCCAAGTTAAAGTGAAGTGGAAGAAATTTGGTCTCGAGGAGGCCACTTGGGAAATGGAAGAGCCTATGAGGAAAACACATCCATTTTTTTTCCAAGGTTGGGAACTTGATGGGAACACTGAGGAAAATGTTCAGTTCAAGGGGGGGAAGATGTAACATCCCTCCAAATTAAATATTTGAGTAAATTTATGTGGTTGTGAATATTGAATTATGACTTTGGGAAAATCTTTGATTGACATTTTTTATCACCATAAGTAATTGATGGTGATTTTTTTTTATGTAAATATTATTTTATTTGAAATTACTTGAGATAAATTGAGGAGAGAACCCATCTAAGAAAATTAAAATACTTTATTCCATGGGAAAAGTGAAAAGAGGATAGAAACCACCAGGGTAAAAGTGATTGTTGTCCATGACGACAAGTGTGAACCTAACCCCAAGAATGTGGGAGGTTAGGAAATAAGATATCAAATAGTTAGGCCAAGACTCCCAAGTGTTAGGGAAAATGATAACTGGAAAAAGAAAGAAAAATACCTAGGGAGACTATTTTTCTCAAATTCAAAAAACAAGAGAGAAGTAATAAGTATGGTGTAAAGGGATGTTGTTGAGTACTTTTAGAAGGTTAGAGCTTGGTGGTTCTGAAAAAGAGCCAAGTTCTGGAAAATTTCTTGGAGAAGGTTCTTGACATTTTCATTTTTCCTGTGGAATAAAGTATTTAGCTCAGGGGTGACCAGAGACAACATACTATAGTTGCTCTATTCTATGGTTGGGAGGAGTTGGACTCTCTCCTCAGTTTGTCCCAGTAAATCTATGTGGTTCATATATGTGTATCTACCTTTATTATTTTATTTCCTTAGAATTATAGCTCAAAAGTTGAATGTTTTGGTTGAATACTAAGCTATATTTTTATAGTAATATTTTTCTCAAGATTTTGATGTGAAAGTAGAAATAAACAAATATTTCTCAGTCAATTATTATTACTGCTAGAAGTTATAGAGAAAGTTCAAATAGGAAAATAATCATAGAACCAATTAACAATTATTTGTTAATAGTTTTCTTGTATATTAGTAAATCAATGAAAAACATAAATGGTCTGGAAATATGGTATGAAACCCTAGTCACACAATGTTTCTCAGTTGAAGTTTGTTTATGATAATAAGCACATATATAAATACTTTAATGATTATGTAGAAATAATTATCATAAATTTTCTAGAATTTGTTTTCCTATTGCATAGAGAATGTGAAATGTCAATGAATGTAACCATAGATTAAATTATTTTATTATTTTCAATAAATAAAAATAAGTGAATAATATCTGTATATCAAATCCAAAGGAATGATAATATATATATATATATATATATATATATATATATATATATATATATATATATATATATATATATATATATATATATATATATATATATATATATATATATATATATATATATATATATATATATATATATATAT
>ML809199.1:51015-71126 GCA_009831015.1 Picea engelmannii
AAACAACAGTTGACGTGACGTTACAGTGGTAGAATGTGATCCTTCACATGTATGCATTGTATTTTTACTTAGCCAAGCATGTATAACAATTGCATTCTTTATTGAAAATTTGAATGAGGTAAGAAATAACTACTCCACATATGATGTAGAATTTTATGAAATTGTGCAAGCATTGCGACATTGGAGGAGTTATTTAGTGTTGAAATAGTTTGTGTTATTTACCTATCACACTGCATTAAAATAGACATGCAAAAATGGTTCTCCTTCTTACAAGGATACACCTTTGTTCTTAAGTAAAAATCATGACAATATAATCAAGTTGCATATACTTTGAGCCGGTGCATTTTTCTTTTAACAACCATGGAAAAATAAGTAATTGGTTTTGCTACATTAAAGGATATCTATGCGTCTGATAATGATTTTCGAGAGAATGTGGAACAGTTGAAGAATCCAGTTGTTGGGAACATGGATCTTAATTAGGGTGAATATTTTATGCAATATGGATACCTATTCAAAGCAAAACAACCATGCATTCCAATTGGTTCAATGAGGGAAATATTATCAGAGACCTTCAGTGAGGTGGTTTGGTAGGAAATTTTGGAAAGGATAAGACACTATCCTTAATATAAGATAAGTATTAGTGGTTGAAGATGAAAATGGATATAACCATGTATGTGGCACGGTGTAGGAGTTTCTAAATGGCTAAAGGACACTCACAAAACACAGGTTTGTATATTCCATTTCCAGTACCCATAGGCCCATGGACATATTTGAGCATGGATTTTGTGTTG
Source organism: Picea engelmannii (assembly GCA_009831015.1). Taxonomy (NCBI): domain Eukaryota; kingdom Viridiplantae; phylum Streptophyta; class Pinopsida; order Pinales; family Pinaceae; genus Picea; species Picea engelmannii. The sequence goes on from ML809199.1 coordinate 51,807, forward strand.
GGGATCCCAAACACTGAGTGAGGTTATGATTCTATTTTTGTGGTTTTTAATAGGTTCTCTAAAATTTCTCATTTCATTTCTTGAAAGAAAACTATTGATGCATTGAGGGTGGCATAATTGTTTTTTTCATAAGTTGTTAGACTACATGGGGTTCCAAAAACTATTACCTCTGATAGATATACTTAGTTCTTGGGTCATTTTTCAAGGACTTTATGGAAGAAAATGGGGACTCAATTACATTTTAGCAGTGCCTATGACCCCCAAACACATGGGAAAAACGATTTAGTAAATCGGAGTTTGGGAAACCTATTACGAAGCATTGTTTGACATAAGCCTAAGCAGTGCAAATTGTCTTTACTTCAAGTAGAATTTGCATAAAATACTTCATTGAATATATCTACAGGTAAATATCCTTTTCAGTTTGTTTACGATAGAAGTACTATGGGTGTCCTAGATTTGGTGCAACTACCACTTGGGAATAGGATCAATGATGATGGGGAAGCATTTGTAGAACACATTCAACAGTTGCAACAACAGGTGAGAGATAAATTGCAGGTCAGTAATGAATAGAAAAAAAAATACAAAAGATTCTCGATGATGATACCAAGTATTCAATGAAGGTGATTTGGTAATGGTTTATTTACGGAAATAATGGTTTCCTAGAGGAAACTACCACAAATTGAAGTATAAGAAAATTGGTCCTTCCAAGATTCTCAAGAAAATCAACAATAGTGCTTATAAGGTCAATTTACGAACTGATCTCGATATATCCCCTGTGTTTAACGTTTCTAATTTGTATATCCTCCATGGGGAAAATATAGGTGATGACGGTGAGGCAGAGGTGGATTAGCAACATGACATTCCGAGTAAGAAAAATGAAAATAATGTGCATATTTAGATAAGAAGGCCCTTCATACTCGGCAAGGCCAATACAAGTAATATTTGGTCCATTGAAAAGGCATAGCACCAAAAACGAGTATATGGATTACAAAGGGGGACTTGTTGAACCTATATAGTAGTAAGTGGGAACCATTTGAAGACAACAACTTGCAGGAGATGCGTTCTTTTCAACTAGAGGAGAATGATGCAGGGATTTTATGAGGGTCATAAATTTTGACTCTGTTATCCATTTGGGATGAAATTTTATAGGGAATCATGTCTCAAAGGATTCATTTCTGTGTCAATCTGATCCTTCAAATTGAACATCATTTTGACACTCTTTTGTGGCTAAATTCCTTCATATAAGGCCTCAAATTGGGGTTTTAGTGTTTTTACGAGAATTTTTAAATTTTAATTATCATTTATCTCTTAATTTATGAACTTAATAAGAAAAGTAAGTTGAAAAATAGTGTCACTCTAGTTATCTCTTAGTTATTGGTGAGTTTTGGAGTCATGTGAGAATTTCCTAAAATTAGTTGTTTTTAAAAATATTATATAGTAGTTATAAGGGGTTGAAATTCCATTGTAATAGTTAGGATGGAGAAGGAATAAAAGAGGTTTATTCTCCATTGTCCTATGTTTGCATGGTTTTTGGATCTTGTGAATGAACCCAAGTTTATTGGTGACATCAAAGGAAATGTGCGAAATAAATGTTGTGGATTTCTATGAGTTGTCCAATGCCTTCTATTAATCATTTCGCGTACGAGTAACAAAGTCAATTGTAAAAAGGGAATGTTACTAAATATTCCCTATGCACTTGGCCTTTAAAGAAATTATACCTTCATAATATACTATTCATAACTTTCACGTATATCAAAGTGCATTTAAACAAACATACATATATCATATACAATCTACACAAAGTTAATAGAAAAACATGGTTAATAAACTTAAATAATATGACATGAACATTATATTCATATAAATTGTCAGGTAACAAGAACTAATTCAAGATGTAATGACATCCCAAAAATCTCACTCTCAAAAGACTCTTTACTTTGTAATTTTCCACCTTGTGTGGATTCTTTTGCTAATATCGTATCTATGCATATGGAACATGCATATGTTCCACAATTGATGTCCTATGCACATCCAATACCTTTTCATCACTGATTCTATCAATCGATGTAACTTGTGCTAAAACAAAATCTTTTATGACAATTTTATTTGCACCAACTTACGAAGAAAGCGTGGCAATTATGAATAATGCAAATTAAATGTCTTGTTATTCTATGCACTGCTTAGTGGTTTCTAATTATGATTACATGTCTTCAAAAATAGTTCATATGTGTGGAAAGGACATCTTATTAAATAAGTGGCATGCAGTTGGCTTTAAATGAAATGGGCCTCGATAATCTATTATTTAGAACCTTCACCTATGCCAAATTGATTTTAAAAATAGTTGTATCGAAAATAGAAAGAAAGCCCATCCTTTTTGCAGTGATATTTTCAATTCACCATCTAACGAGAACAAGAATTTCCACTAGTTTATGCCATATGCATGTCTCTTGAGTAAGAGTGCAGAAGAAAGAAAATCAGATAAATTCTAGACCATAGGGCTTGTCAATGTTGGTTGTGAAAATAAGTGAATTTAAGGTCATGAAAAAAGGAAAAACTCTAATGCTTCTTACTTCAGAGGTGTTCAATAAAATTCTTCATCTTCCTACTGGAAGAAAACCTTTCAATCTTGCGGAATCAAACACGTTCCTAGTGTGTCAAGTAGGAGGTTCCAATATTTTGAGAGAATTTATGTTATCGTCTGCAAATATGTTGAGCGACCTTTCAGAAATGGACATAACTTTGCTACAATAGCCATATCGAGACTTTCCATGGATTTTCACTTGTGTAGTTGGGAGACAATAGACTGCACACATACCCAAGTTAGTATTCTATGCAGTTTACTTTACCTTTCATAGGGATTCCATGTTTGACTGGGTATAAGTGATATCATATGAACTTTTTTTTTTATTTAGGCAATTACTTAAGCGTTCAAATATTTTATATGCATGCATATCTAGTGTTCGAAATTATTTAATGAAATGTATTTGATAACCTCAATGTTAAAGAGAATGTAAATACACAGAATGAACCAGTCCAATTTTGGCACTCTCTGATATCTAAACATAAAGAAAGATTCATTTTTTATATTGTTCAAGATGGTTTTGTTAAACAACTCAAACACATGTTGGTTGGGGCAGAGCCGTTGATAATAACTCGGGAGGATGAGAAATTTATGAATGGAAAGGGAATTTTCATTCAAGATGAAAATCATATATATATTCAGTTGTATGGTTGCAAAGAAAATCCCCTTCTACTACATATGTTTGTATGTGATAGAATTTTTTTTGTGGATGTTTTCTACGAGTATAAAACCCGATACATTACATTTCACATGGAAAGAAAAAAAATAGTTCATTACATTTCCTTTTCAAGTTGGGGACACAACGATCGGGAACTTGGATCATTTGAAATAAGTTTCAGAAACACCTAGTGAATTTGAGCTAAAACAACCACAACCTCTAAGCATTTTTTACCCACAGGGTATGTTTTGAAAGTACTTAAAATCCATACGGTATAGTAATTTTTTCACAATATTTGATGATAAAACTTGTGACAATCCCTACACTTAATAGGACATCAGTGGATCTAGTGAGGACCTGTCAACATAAATAAGATCAAATACAAAAAATAAAAGAAAAGAAAGACAAAGGGACAAAACAAACACCAATGTCTAGTCTTCCTCAAATTCCCACACACGTAAGATTTCCTCCTTTGGACAAAGAACACAACAACATAATATAAACAGAGAAGAGATTAATGATACATGCATTGGAGGTGATGGTGGAGAGAAACCACACCATGCCAATCTTGAATATGAAGATGTAGTCTCGCAACAAAAAATGAAACGTACCCCAAACATAGACAATTCCCAAGATTTAGGAATCCTAGTAAGTCGAGGAAGTCCTGGAGGTATTGAAGATATGTAGATCGATAGTACAAATCTACTCGACTGGGTATCTCAGAGAATTTAAGAAAGTGAGTAGCTTGCATAGGAAATGGAAAGAGAAGAACTGATGTTGCTTGAGAAACACTCCTTGACACTGAACAACACTCAATACAAAAATAACCAAAGGAAACTACACATAAATAAGGTCATTCTTAAAAACAGAAAGGTTGTTCACATATCAAGTGATGACCTTGATGTGTCAAGAGTTGGACCACCTGCGCTCATGTGTCTACATCAATGCACATGATATTCCCTTTTAGATTCCATTTCTGACCAGGAGTTAAAAACTATTATATTGAATACGAGAATAAGTGAGATTGAATATGCACTGACTCTAAAGCCACTCTTTGTAAATACATTGGACATACTGCCAACAGAACATTCTCTTACAAGTACTCTCATAACCTCAAAGACTATCACGAAAGCTATTGAATTTTTAAATGGAGTTAGAAGTTATGTTGTTGAAAACATTAACAGAAGACTGGACATAATCAGATAGGCATGGGAAATCAATATCACTCTATGCAATCTTTCAAAAAGGATTACAAATTTTATTGAACATTTACTAAAATATTTGGAGCATGATCAAGCCTATTATCAAAATGAGGTAAGTACTTCCATCATAGAAGTCACTAATATGAATGACTATCAAAGAATCCAGAAATGGTCCCCCTCAAATGAAATGATAAAGAAAATAAAGGAAGGTTGGAAAGCACGAATAAGTGTGTTGAAAGGTGCAATGGTTGCTTGCAAACATATCCATGGAAGAAGAGGAGATTCCACTTTAAAATCAATTGTTATTGTTAAGGAACTACATGGCCCATACTTTTTCAGGAATTCAACTATAATCACCAAAGAAGATCTTGATAGTGTGTTAGCCACAATGAAAAAATGTGATATCCTCAAATTGTTAGAAAATAAATTCCAAGTTGAATTTAGAAACAAATTTACATTTATGGACATTCAAATTTAGAAATAACTTCCATTTATGCAAAATCGGAAAAGGTTTGACTTGCCCAACTATCATCTTTTGATGGACACATGTATGAGAATGTTTTTTTAATAAATTGAATGTTGGAATACAAATGAAACAACCACGTTAAAAATAGTTGACCGTGACTCCATTAGTGGGGCACAATTTTGAGTTAACTCGGAGCTTATTTTTACAAGTGTCAGAAATTGAGTTATGTCACTAGAAGCCCCTGAAAATCAAGGATTTGTAAAGCTGTGAATTTCCCCAAGGAGGGAAAGGAATGGAAATATCTAGTCACAAGGTAAATACAACATATGTGGGAGGCAAGACACTTCTTAGTATGTTGGGGGAATAAGAAATGTTTTTGTTTTTATGAACACATATGGTGTGAGGAAAAACATTTTATGAACTGTTGAAAGTAACAGTAGCTAAGGAGTGTGACTGCATTTTCCCTTATGGAGTCATGGTCAGGCTAGGGGGTGATCAAGACAAGTGATCATGGTTGTTTTGTTTCTACGGTTGGGTGTAACGTGGTTGTTCCATTTGTTTCCCAGCATCATTATTCAAATATTTATCTCAGCTATGTACTTTTATGGTTGATGTTAAATTGTTGATCTTATATGGTTAATGTTGTTTTTTATATTCCATATATATATATATATAAGACTATGTATATGTGCCTATTGGCCATGATAGAATTACTTCTTTTATTGTTGTTCATTTACTATACAAATCAAATACTTTAGAAAGAAACAAGTATAAATAGACTGTATTGAAATTTAAATTATTATGTTGAGTATAGGTGGAAAAGAATAAAAGTCCCAAATACACTTTTTTTATCTATTAACATAGAAAGATATTGATACAGTAAAACTTAGAATGTTTGAAAAAATACATTTATTACAATCAATAGGTCGATGACAAAATAGTACAGATGGGGTTCCCATAGACCCAAGAACTCCATAACTAGTTTAAACAGAGTTTTAAAGAGTGTACGTAAAAATGTTTGTAACTAAAGTGAATGCGTGCATGGACCGGTGGAAGGAAAAACATGGAACCAGAATACCTTTTGGTGGCAGAACGCTTCTTTCATAAAGTACGTTGTTATTTCCAACCTACAAGAGAGAAATGTGAAGGTTTTCGTATCTTTACTAGTTTATAAGTCTTTAAAGAATGAGATAATCAAAATAAGTCAAAGGCATAACTTATCTTGGATCTCGATGAATATCAGATCATATTTGTTTTCCCTTGCGAAGTAGTGGATCCACGATTCAGGAGGAGGAGTGGGTGTGTAGCCATCTGATGGGTTCCCTAGCAAAGAAAAAGGGACCCATCATCAAATTATATCCATGCCAAATTATTCACTTGCGAAATAAAAGGAAGCAAACAAACCGTGACATCCCTAAAAAATAAACTATCCTTGAATTCGAAAATTGTTGAAAAAATTATTTCGTTTTAGGTAAATTCGAATTTGGAAATTTTTTTCCATTTATGGCAATTTCGAATTCCGAATTTGGTAAATTGTAATTAATTATTATGACTGTTGGGCAGAGATCTAATTTGACCCAACTAACTATTTGACTATGACACTTGTATGAAAACATAATATTTTATATTTATTGCAAGAGGACAAATGGAATAACCATGTTAAAATCAGTTGACCATGACTCCATGAGTGGGGAACATGTTGGAACTACCTCAGGACTGATTGTTACAAGTGGAAAATCAGGGATTTGTCCATTGGAAACACGTGAAAATCAGGGATTTAGAAAGCTGCGAAAATTCCCAAGAGAGGGAAAAGACCTAGGCAAAAAGGATTGTTTTGATAAATAGCATATGTGAGGAGGCAAGACGCTGCCTAGTATGCGAGGAAACAGAATATTGGTTTTCTTGTTGTTATGAACACTATTGATTGAGTGTGAGGCAAGATGATACAGCTAAAATGGAAAGACATTGTTGAGGAGGAGGTTCCAAGTTCACCCCCATGGGTTCATGGTCGGGCTAGGGGGTGAATCGGGCAAGTAGTTTGGATGCCCTATTCTACAGTTGGGAGGAACGTGGTTGTTCCTTTTGTCTTCCAGCGATTTGTTTCAGATATGAAATCTTCCCTTCTCTGATTGAGTGATTACATCGAATTGTTGTAATGCATCTATTTGAATGACCGTATATCTGTTGTAATGTTTTGAGCTGTATCTAAATTGAATTATGTCTATCTCTGTGGAGGGAATTAGTTACAGATGTAGCGTAATCATTAAAGTCTGTATGTATACAATAACCTGAGAGAAAACTGTTTGATTATATGAATATGTGCAGTCCAGATTCCTACAGAATATTTTATAAATCATTTTCTGAAATCATTCCTGGGCAGCCCTTTATGATTGAATTAGAATCTATACGAAAGTTAGAAATTATTTGATTTCCTCCTAGAATAATCAAATCGATTTGTGTGATTAAATTATGGAAGTAACTTATGTTCTGTGATGGGATTTTCGTTATAATAGAGGTATTTCCTGTACATTGAAATTTATGGTGTAAAACATTTAGGCATGAACATATTGAAACTAGTCTATATATATGAAGTAAGTATTTTCGGCAAGTGTAAATTCATGCTCATAATTGCAAATTTAGGCTCATAATTGCAAACTGGACGCTATCTACCACTTCATGTAGATTTAAGCCACTCTGAGTCAATAAAATTCCATGATAGGTCTGTAATAAGTACATATCTAATTTCTATTGGTAGGCATGATAATGAAATATAGAATCTAATGTCTACATAAATAAATACGTATATATAACTATATGTATGTATGTATTCATAAGAAATTTCTCGGATACTCCAAATATGATAAATCTCTGATAGACACACAACCATAACTATAATTCAATTGCATAAGAGTTGGAATACTCTAGTTAAAGCAACAATCGATATACTTCATTCAATTTAAATCGAATACAGTAGGCCAAAAGATACCAGTAAATCCATTGTTAAACTATAGAAAATGCTTTCCTTTCTATGATAGGATACACCAATGGTATAGAATAGAGTCGAGTTGCATAAATAATAAGTACAACGTTCGAATTTAAAATACAGAATTACTTTGACACAAATTAACTTTTCGAGCAAATTTGAATAGGTTGTATTTCACTAATTAAAGAATAGAAGTATATTACATAGTTGACTAGACTCTTTAATTATTTACAGACTCAATACTTAGACAGGAACTATCGTTATGCCATTAATGGAAGAACGACCCCAAGGGTTTACTCCAACAAGCGTTACAGTAGACACAAAACTAGTTACAACAGATCTTGTTGAATCGTGATATCCTTAGACGATGGTAGAACCTATAGAGTTAGCCGAGGTGTGAGAGGTTCGGAACCCAAATACCTTTTGCGCAGGAGGCAGTGACAGGTATCTGAGACTTGTGCAGACGGAGACCCTACAAGTAATCAAATCTGGTCGACATTATTCGTTATTCGAGAAATAAGTATCCAAGAAAAGTAGATTGCAATAAGACTATAAAAGTTAAATCGAGGTTTCCCTTTCAGGAAGATACTTATCTTGTTGATGCATGGGTTCAAATCCTTGCCCCATCGCCTGCTATCTATTTAGATGTTTGGGCTAAGGGAGGAGGACGCAGTACCATCTCTGATGGGTCCTCGCATCAACAAGGCCCATCATCAGTGACAATAACAAGTTTTATAACGAAACCCTTAACTTGAAAACAGTGCAAACTTTGCCATAAGAGGAAACTGAAGTAATATTATAGACTTTTCACACAACATATGGACAAGATTAAAGAGTTAAGTCTAAATCAGTTCTGAACTGAAACTGTAATGAATAAATATACAAAATCAACAGTAAGAGTAGAGTCATCACGCTATGGTGTTCAAAGGATAGAAATAAATCACCGCCTATCAATATGACATGGCTTCATGACACACATGGAACTTTTATGCTACAGGACTCCTAGTAAAATTATTCAAGGTATTACGGAAACAAGAGATGCCAATGGTAATAGAAGGACCAACTGAGGGTCTGGTAAATCTATAGGATGGTGACTACATCCATTTCAGGGGAGATAAATAAAAGAAATATAACATATTACCTACCAAACAGAAAGAGTCGACATCTTTGAATTATACACAGAACCAACCTATCTCCGCAATATTATTGAGGATGAATGATAATAAGAATAACGAAAACAAGCCAGTATATATACTACGACTTAGGAACCAAGGCTCGTAACTTATTGGATGAGAGGCATATTATTCGAACAAACCTAACTCTTAAAGACTCCAGTGGCTACTACAGACGTATCACAAATGCCTAACCAAGAATGGATATCGACAATCCCAGGGAGGAAATCGTTTTCCCAGGACAACGGGGTGAATTTTCGAAAGTTTTGCAGAAAAAAAAAAATTTGTCGCAAGGAAGAACACAATAGACAAAAGGGAAACACTACAGAAACTGACGAAACAACAAAACACCTAACATTATTTCTGAAGATTTACATCTCCTTGTTGTTTATCTATATCAGTATTGTGTTTAAATAACTTACCAGGGCCTAGGGCCATGCCGGTAGTTACACCCTGGAGAAACCGCCTTCACTTACAACAATCTTCACCTCTGAAATTGGGGTATGCTGAATCTCTTCGTGAAAAATCAGGAATGACAAAGTGGTAAACCTATTATAACCCTAACCGGTGCCTTGTCACCTCGTAGTAAATGTAGGATAGATTGCCATGTGACAATGGTAGAGTGAATATGACACCTTAGGTATGGAGGCAGCAACTACAAAGGAATTCATAGGACATCTGTAAATGAAGTTACAGAAATTTAAATTTTATGACAGTAATCCATCTCATCCACTTAAAGAAGGTTTCGATGGGACACCATCACAACTTGATTTAAACCATTTTTCACCCTCTGTGTAAATCCGAGACAACAATTAGATCCTAGCTTTCAACATCCCACTAGCCTTTAGATCTTGTACTTTCATTCAATCAACCACCGATTCTAAAGAACTACAAAATAACCAGGACTCAATAGTTAGGTTAGTTGTCTGGTGTAAGAGAAAACCAGACCCACATGTCTATTATGATTAAGAACTAATTAAAGATTCCTTCCATAACACCACAGGTGGATATGTGCACGAAATTGAAGTCTTGTGTTATTTTAAAAATAATTTACATCATGTATTGTGAAACTAGTCTTATATGTGTAGCCTATAGGTATACGTAAGGGGGTTTACCAATAATCTGGGGAACCTTTCCTCATGACCTTCTACGCATGTCACGAATAGGAAATATTTTGGTATGTAGATAACTAAGAGTTTGTATCAAGGAATTTATAATAGAACTTTAAATTAATTTTTTATTATAGAATTTCTTAACCAATCGACAACGGAGTTTCATGACTAGAACCCCTTTTCCACCAAGAAACTATTTAAACAATTTTTTTTTTATTTTTTTTTGTCGTAAATATGAGGATCATTACATATGGTATCACGGAAAATTTTACAACATTGGGCCTTGAACAGGGCCACATTAAATTCTTGGCATATATTTTTACTTATGCCAAACTAATAAACCTTCATTGTTACAAACATAAAACCTTTTATGTTTTCTGTTAATCATGGCAGCATAGGATGATGGGGAAATCAGAATCGATGGAAATCCTGAACAAAGACTTCCTGAAAATCAGAGATAGAATAGTGACAGAATATCACCTACTAAAGTACTAGAAACAATGAGGAATCTCATCATCAAACTCGAGGTTTTCAAAGCCGACAATGAAAAATTGAAGAAAGATCAACAGGAACAACAAGAAATAAACGAAGTCTTGTTGCACAATATAGTGACGAAGAAAACCCCAAAGGATGATAATAACGATGAAGAAGTTAGCAAGAGGGCTTCCAAGAACTCTGGACCTGAAACAAAAAAAGGAGACAGTTTGTTTGAAGGTACACCTTCAGCTGAGGACAAAAAAAAACAGATAGAAAGAGAAAACAAGTAGACCACCTTGAAGGAGAATTCAAGAAAATTAAACTAGCTACCTTTGATGGAGAATCCAGGACAGGAGAAGAATATGAGGCATGGTTATTGGACATCAAAAAATACTTCCACATATATAACTACTCCAGCAATATGAAGGTCAGAATGGCCATATACAATCTGAAAGGGAAGGCCAATATTTGGTGGCAGGACCTAAAATTGGCCAAGGACCTAAAGGATAAACAGATGGAATGGTCTGACTTTAAGAAATATTTCAAGAAACAATACCTATCTAAAATCTACTGTGAAAGGAAAACAAAAGAATTTTACGAGTTAAGACTTGGACAAATGACAATGAAGGACCTTATAAATAAATTCTTGGAATTACTAAGGTTCGTACCTTACATCTGGGAGGATAAGGTGAAAATACAGTGATTCTTAAGTTTTTTACCACAGTCCTATAGGGACATAGTTGAGTTCGACAACCCCAATTCCTTGAGTGAAGTATTTAGAAAAGCACAAATGTGCTACGACCAGTACAAACAGTGGGAAGAGTTTCCCAAATCCTGGAAGGATAAGAAACAAGATCGAATGAACCAGAAGAAGAAGGGATACCAGCCAACTCCTTATCAGAATGCAACAAAAAGATTTCCCATAAAATATTTTCACTCCAACCATCTGAATATGCAAGGCAGTGGTAAACTGATAAATCTAGGAATGAAGAAGTTTGGGGACAACCCCTACGAACCATTAAAGTGCTAGGAATGTGGAGAAACTCACCTAAGGAGGAACTCTCCATGTTTAATTTCAGCAAACAGAATTGTTTTTCATAACTTGAAGGAAGCCTCAATGGTGGGTGATGTGGGTAGAATCCTGCATTAGATAAATGTAGCCATAGATGGTCGGCAAGATGACCACCAGTCCGCTGTGGCACAAATTGAAGGTAAAATCAATAACACTCGAATTTTTGTTTTAATTGACCCTGGAGCTACGTTAAGTTATATTACTCCTAGTATAGTAGAGTAAAATAAACTTAAGAAACTGAAGCATGAAAAATCATGGCGGGTACAACTAGCTACCAGAACTAAAAGGAAAGTAGTTAACTTTATTTCTGATTTTGAGTTCAGCTTAGATGGTCAAAACATAAGGACAAATCTGAACATCTTACCACTAGGATCTTATGATATGCTTATCGAAATGGATTGGTTGGAAAAGCACAAGGCAATACTTGATTTTTATACAAAGACACTTAACTATAAAGGTGATTATGACACTACTAGAACATCCCAAGGTATACCAAAACATGTATTAGTTTGACAAGTTTCTGCGATGCAATTCAAGAAATGTATGAGAAAGGGATGTCCAGTTTATGCCATCCAAGTAACAAACCTATTAGAAAAGAAAGACAAACCTAACTTAGAAGAATTTGTTGTTTTGCACAATTTCAGAGATGTATTCGTTGATGGAATACTTTAATTACCTCCTAGAAGAGAAATAGACTTCTCCATAGACCTGCTACCTGGTTCATCCCCTATCTCGAAAGAACCTTACAGAATGAGTATACCAAAATTGACAGAATTGAAAATACAACTACAGGAGTTATTAGACAAAGAGTATATCAGACCGAGTGTTTCACCTTGGGGAGCACCCGTCCTCTTTGTGAAGAAGAAATACGGTACTCAAAGACTATTTATCGATTATAGACAATTGAACAAAGTGACTATTAAAACCAAGTACCCCTTACCTAGGATAAATGATCTGTTCGATCAAGTAGGTGGGGCAAAGATATTTTTGAAGTTGGATTTACAATCTGGATATCATCAAGTTGGGATAAAAGACGAGGACACAAGCAAGACAACTTTTCGAACAAGATATGGACATTATGAATTTGTGGTCATACCTTTCGGACTCACGAACGTGCCAACCACATTCATATGCTTAATGAATAGTATTTTTAGTCAATACTTGGACAAATTCATGTTGGTTTTTATTGACGATATTCTGGTATATTCAAAAACAAAAGAAGAACACGAAGAACACTTAAGAATCATCCTGCAAACTTTGAGGAAGCACCAAGTGTATGATAAATTCAATAAGTGTGATTTTTATTAGAAGAAGATACAATACCCGGGACATGTAATTTATGTAGAGGGCATTGCAGTCAACCATGAGAAAGTAAGAGCCATTATGGAATGGCTAGTACTGAAGGATGTATCGGACATCTGGTCATTCATGGGAATCATCGGATATTATCACAGATTTATAGAGGGGTTTTCAAAAATAGCCTACCCCATCACATCATTACAAAAGAAAGGGACCAAGTTTAACTGGTCACAAAAGTGCCAAGATAGTTTTAATAAGTTGAAGTAATTATTAATGACGACACCCATTTTAAAGGTAGAAGACCGAGATAAAGACTTTATGGTCTGTGTCGACGTGAGCAAAGAAGGACTAGGTGGTTTCCTAATTCAAGAAGGACATGTTATTTGCTATGAGTCCCAGAAGTTAAAGGAACATGAGAAAAACTACGTCACTCATGATTTAGAATTGGTAGCAGTAATACACGCCTTAAAAATGTGGTGACACTAAATAATGGGCAAAAAGTTTGTACTATTGACAGATAACAGTGAGGTGAAATACCTGTTTAACCAACTAGATCTTAATGCAAGAAAAGCAAGGTGGCTAGCCTTTTTGAGTGAATTCGACTTTGATGTAAGGCATATCAAAGGTAAGGAAAATAAGGTAGCATATTATTTGAGTAGAAGAGTCCACGGGATAATTGAGATAAACGTCAGCAGGGCAGAAAGCGATCTGGAACAGAGAATAAGGACGACATGTATTAATGATGAAAATTACACTAAGTTAGTGGCAGAATTACAAGACACTAAAACAAACTCAGACAAACCAGACCTGAGTACCAATAAAAATGGGCTACTATGATTTAAAAACAGACTTTACATACCCGATTCAGCAGAGTTAAAGATAACAGTTCTCGATGAAGTGCATAAGAAACCGTATTATGGTCATCCAGGATACTAGAAAATGATAACAACACTCAAGAAATTTTTCTATTGGCCTAAGATGAAGGGAGAAACAACAGAATACTTGGCTAGGTGCCAAGATTGTCAGTAGGTAAAGGCTGAACAGGAGCATCCAGCTGGCCTATTACAACCATTACCAGTACCAGAATGGAAATGGGAGACCATATCGCTGGACTTTATTACAGGTTTTCCCAAAACTCAGAAATAGAATGACTCTATCATGGTTGTAATCGATAAACTCAGTAAGTATGCACACTTTATTCCAGTAAAGTCTACTTTTAAAGCTATAAACATTGCTAAAATATTTATGAAATAAATTTTTAGACTGCATGGTATTCCTAAAATGTTGATTTCAAATAGATACGTAAAATTCACGTCCGCTTTTTGGAAGGAATTGTTTGCAGGGATAAATACCAATTTGAATTTCAGTATGATCTATCATCCACAAATGGATGGAAAAACTGAAAGGAAAAACCAAATTGTAGAAGATATGCTCCGCATGTACGTAAGAACAAAACCGAGCAAATGGGAAGACTATCTACACCTGGTAGAATTTGCATATAACAATGGATACCAAACTTCGACTAAGCTAAACCGCTTCGAAGTACTGTATGGAAAAAATTGTATGACTCCAATTAGTTGGGACAACCTGGCGGATAGACTTATGGTTGGACTAGAGATGCTCCAAGAAATGGAAAATATGGTAAGAAAGGTAAAACGAAACTTAAAAGAGGCACAGGATAGGCAGAAGAGTTATGCGAACCAGAAAAGAAGACACTTGGAGTTTCAAGTGGGGAATCATGTTTAATTAAAAGTCAAAGCCCGAAAAAGTTCACTAAAACTCAGGAATTGTTCCAAGTTGGCACCCAAGTTTTGTGGGCCCTTTGAGATACTAGCTCGAATTGGACCCGTAGCATACCAACTTGCACTTCTAGCTAATCTAAAAATTCATAATGTATTTCATGTTTCTTAATTGAAAAAATATGTTCATGACCCTACTCATATGATTGATTGGAACTTGGTGCAGGTGGAACCAGAAGGCGAGTTCCAGGTGGAACCCCTGTGTATTCTGGACCAGAGAGAAATAGCACGTCAAAATAGAGTCGTCGTTTAGGTAAAGGTGCAATGGAAGCACTTTAGTCCTGAGGAGGCCACTTGGGAGTTCGAGGGAGAATTGTGGAAATATCATCCAATCATGTTCCAACAAAGGAATGAACATTGAGGAAAGTGTTATATTGAAGGGGGAAAGGATGTGACATCCCCAAAAAATAAACTATCCTTGAATTCAAAAATTCTTGAAAATTTTATTCCATTTTAGGTAAAGTCGAATTTGGAAAATTTTTGCCATTTATGGCAATTTCGAATTTCGAATTTGGTAAATTGTAATTAATTATTATGACTATTGGGTAGATATTTGATTTGACCCAACTAACTGTTTTACTATGACACTTGTATGAAAAAAAAGTATTTTATATTTATTGGAGGAGGACAAATGGAACATCCATGTTAAAATCAGTTGACCATGACTCCATGAGTGGGGAACATGTTGGAACTACCTCAGGACTGATTGTTACAAGTGGCAAATCAGGGATTTGGCCATTGCAGGCCCTTGAAAATCAGGGATTTAGAAAGCTGCGAAAATTCCCAAGAGAGGGAAAAGACCTAGGCAAAAAGGATTATTTTGATAAATAGCATATGTGAGGAGGCAGGACGCTGCCTAGTATGCGGGGAAAGAGACTACTGGTTTTCTTGTTGTTATGAACACTATTGATTGAGTGTGAGGCAAGATGAGACTACTGAAATGGAAAGACATTGCTGAGGAGGAGGTTCCAAGTTCACCCTCATGGGTTCATGGTCAAGCTATGGGTGAATTGGGCAAGTAGTTTGGTTTCCCTATTCTACGATTGAGAGGAACGTGGTTGTTCCTTTTGTCTAGCAGCGAGTTGTTTCAGATATGAAATCTTCCCTTCTTTGATTGAGTGATTACATCTAATTGTTGTAATGCATCTGTTTGAATGACCGTATATCTGTTGTAATGTTTTGAGCTATATCTAAATTGAATTATGTCTATCTCTGTGGAGGGAATTAGTTACAGATGTAGCGTAATCATTAAATTCTGTATGGATACAATAACCTGAGAGAAAATTGTTCGATTATATGAATATGTGCAGTCCAGATTCCTACAGAATATTTTATAAATCATTTTTTGAAATCATTCCTGAGCAGCCCTTTATGATTGAATTAGAATATGTACGAAAGTTAGAAATTCTTTGATTTCCTCTTAGAATAATCAAATCAATTTGTGTGATTAAATTCTGGAAGCAACTTCTATTCTGTGATGGGATTTCCATTATAATAGAGGTAATTCTTGTACATAGAAATTTTTGGTGTAAAACATTTAGGCATGAACATATTGAAACTAGTATATATATATGAAGTAAGTATTTTCGGCAAGTGTCAATTCATGCTCATAATTGCAAATTGGACGCTATCTACCACCTCGTGTAGATTTAAGCCACTCCGAATCAATAAAACTCCCTGATAGGTCTGTAATAAGTATATATCTAATTACTATTGGTAGGCATGATAATGAAATACAGAATCTAATGTCTACATAAACAAATACGTATATATAACTATATGTATGTATGTATTCGTAAGAAATTTATCCGATACTATGAATATGATAAATATCTGACAGACACACAATGATAACTATAATTCAATTGCATAAGAGTTGGAATACTCTAGTTAAAGAAAGAGTCGATATACTTCATTCAATTTAAATAGAATAGAGTAGGCCAAAAGATATCAGTGAATCCATTGTTAAACTATGGAAAACTCTTTCCTTTCTATGACGGGATAGACCAATGGTATAGAATAGAGTCGAGTTTCCTAAATAATGAGTACAACATTCGAATTTAAAAGACATAATTACTTTGACACAATTTAACTTTTCGACCGAATTCGAATAGGCTGTCTTTCAATAATTAAAGAATAGAAGTATATTACATATTTGACCAGACTCTTTAATTATTTACAGACTCAATACATATACAGGAACTGGAGTTATGCCATTAATGGAAGAACAACCCCAAGGGATTACTTCAACAGGCGTTATAGTAGACACAAAACTAGTTACAACAGAGCTAGTTGAATCATGATCTCCTTAGACGATGGTAGAACCTGTAGAGTTAGCCGAGTTGTGAGAGGTTTGAAACCCGAATACCATTTGCGTAGGAGGCACTGATGGGTATCTGAGACTTGTGCAGACGAATACCCTGCAAGTAATCAAATCCGATAAACATTAGTCTTTATTCAAGAAATAAGTTTCCAAGAAAAGTAGATTTCAATAAGACTATAAAAGTTAAACCGAGGTTTCCCTTTGAGGAAGATACTTATCTTGTTGATGCATGGGTTCAAATCCTTACCCCATCGCCTTCTATCTGTTTATATGTTTAGGCCAAGGGAGGAGGATGCAGTACCATCTCTGATGGGTTCTTGCATTGACAATGACCATCATCGGTGACAATAACAAGTTTTATAACGAAACCCTTAACTTGAAAACAGTGCAAACTTTGGCATAAGAGGAAACCGAAGTAATATTATAAAATTTTCACACAGCATATGGACATGATTAAAGAGTTAAGTCTAAATCAGTTTTGAACTGAAACTATAACAAATAAATATACAAAATCAACAATAAGAGCAGAGTCATCGCGCTATGGTGTTCAAAGGACAGAAATAAATCACCGCCCGTCAAGATGACATGGCTTCGTGACACACATGGAAAGTTTATGCTACAGGACTCCCAGTAAAATTATTCAAGGTATTATGGAAACAAGAGATGTCAATGGTAATAGAAGGAACAGCCAAGGGTCTGGTAAATCTTAAGGATGGTGACTCCATCCATTTCAGGGGAGATAAATAAAAGAAATATAACATATGACCTACCAAATAGAAAGAGTCAACATCTTTGAATTATACACAGAACCAACCTATCTTTGCAATATTATTGAGAAAGAACGATAATAATAATAACGAAAACAAGCCAATATATATACTACGGCTTAGGAACCAAGGCTCATCACTTATTAGAGGAGAGGAATATGCTTTGAACAACCCTAAATCCGAAATAATCTGGTGGCTACTACAGAGGGATCCCAAACACCTAACCAGGAATGGATATCGACAATTCCAGGGAGGAAATCGTTTTCCCAGGACAACGAGGTGATTTTTTTAAAGTTTTACAGAAGAAAAAATAGCCGCAAGGAAGAACACAATAGACAAAAGGGAAACAGTACATAAACTGACAGAACAACAAAAAACCTAACATTATTTTTGAATATTTACATCTCCTTGTTGTTTATCTATCTCGGTATTGTGTTTAAATAACTTACCAGGGCCTAGGGTTGCGCCAGTACTTACACCCTCGAGCAACCACCTTCACTGACAACAATATTCACCTCTGAAATTGGGGTATGCCGAACCTGTTCGTGAAATCTCAAGAATGACAAAGTGGTAAACCTATTCTAACCCTAAGCAGCGCCTTGTTTCCTCATAGTAAATGTAGGACAGATTGCCATGTGACAATGGCAGAGTGAATATGACACCTTAGGTATGGAGCCAGTAAATACAAAGGAATTCATAGGACAGCCTTAAATGAAGTTACAAAACTTTAAATTTTATGACAGTAATCCATCTCGTCCACTTAAAGAAGGTTTCGATGGGACACTGTCACGACTCGATTTAAGCCATTTTTCACCCTCTGTGTAAATCCGAGACAACAGTTAGATCCTAGCTGTCAACATCCCACTAGCCTTTGGATCTCGTACTTTCATTCAATCAACCACCGATTCTAAAGAACTAAAAAACAACCAGGACTCGGAAGTTAGGTTAGTTGTCTAGTGTAAGAGAAAACCCGACCCCCATGCCTATTATGATTAAAAACTAATTAAGGCTTCCTACCATAACACCACAGGTGGATATGTGTGTGAACTTGAAGTCTTGTGTTATTTTAAAAATAATTTATATCATGTACTGTGAAACTAGTCTTATATGTGTAGCCTATAGGTATATGTAAGGGGGTTTACCAATAATCCGGGGAACCTTTGTTGATACTGAGAGGGGGGTGAATCAGTATCAAGTACAATTAAAAAACCTTTTTCAACTTATACTTAAACCATTCAATTATTTCCAATGAGCAATGAACAATATTATAAGAGTTACACCAATACACCACAATACACCATGCACAATATATGAGAAATAATCAATAGTTTTTGTTCAAGGGAAGTAATGAATTCCAAAGGTAGCTACATCTTCCAAATGTAAAGGGAGGGATAAACCTCCAAGAGGAA
>ML809199.1:74501-84967 GCA_009831015.1 Picea engelmannii
ATAATAAAACTTTACATTAAATCATCACCATCAACCAATCATCACATAGAACCTGATAATGTTTTCTGAGACTTCTTCAATTTCTGCAATTATTCAATTCTTGGAGTACTCTGATCCTATAGATAATGTTACTCAATGTATTCACTAAAACTCCTCTAATTTTCACTCCTTGAATCCTCCCTAAAAAGAGGTTATAGAAAGAATGGTAGACTTTATTCAATTATGGTCTGTTCATAAGACCCAACTTGTACAGCATGCCCCGCGCTCAATATTTAACATCTGATTCTAAAACTCACACACAAGAAACTACAGTCTGTACGATTTCCAATGGAAGTGGTCCCACTACATTTGGAGTCTGTATGAAAAATTTATGACTATTTTACCCAGAACACCTGTTTTTTGACTAGTTTAAGGATTGGTCACAAACCCTATATTCCACAGAGTGTATCTCCATACTTATAGCGAATCAAGAGTTGAAATTTTTACCAGAGGTACCTTGATATGTCTTCTCAATAAAATAGTGATTTCACCATCTGAAACGTTCTAGAAAAAAATTTATAGAAAAAATGGTAAGATGACCTGAAAATAACATATCTTAGAACACATCACCAAAAGACTTCATCCTCCCTTGAAATCTGGCCTTCTTTTACTTCTTCTTCCCTCTGAAATTCAACTTATATCAAATGAATGTATAATGATATTTATTTATACCATTTATGTCACTTCCTTTTAACATTAGGGCTAACCTGACACTTTCTTATTTTGTAATTATTTTCTTTAATTATTTTCAGGGCCTACATGTACTTCCTTTTTTAATTCACTTTGTCATCTTCAAAAATTCATTTCTCCTCAACCATGAGGATCCATGTGATGTGCCACATACCACCAGAAACAACATGATGTGTACTATCCATTCATGGGTGTTTTATATGCATATGCATTTTCCTTCATGTCCAAATACCTTTATCAATCTTGCGGTCCAAAACCCATGACTAGGGTTGACATCAATGACAACAATCAATCTTCCAACAACCTTTCCTCATAACCTTCTACGCATGTCATGAATAGGAAATATTGTAGTATGTAGAGAAATAAGAGTTTTTATCAAGGACTTTATAATAGAACTTTAAACTAAAGTTGTATTACAGAATTTCCTAACCAATCGACAATAGAGTTGCATGACTAGAACCCCTTTTCCACCAAGAAACTGTTTAAACAATTTTATTTTATTTTTGTCGTAAATATGAGGATCATTACACAAACATTTTAATCAAGTTTTGTTTCTTTGTCATTCTGGTACAGGATTTTAGATTATAAAATAGAGAGATTAGACACAAAAGAAAGTACATGATGTAATCAAATGAAGGAACCTTTAACAAATAATTTAACCGAGAGGTAGAGATAGTGAGCTCTCTTCCTATGGAGGATAAAAAGATACAAGATGTTCATCAAAATAGTCTATTTATTTTCAAAACAAATCATCAAAGTGAATTTCTTAAAAGTAATTACCAAAAAACTTTGTACAAAGGACCAAAAAGAATGAAAGGAATTTTACTGTGATTAAGTCAAGAATTAAAAAGAAGCTACCTTTTGTTTTCTTGTAAATCAAAGATAAAAATTTCAACAAGAATAATGTTCACAGTAAAGAAATCATTAAACCAAAAGTGTTTACAGAGACGCAAGGACGTGTTCTTGGGACATACAAATACTATAAGAACCTAATTCGTATGTTAAATTCTAATAATGCAAGTAACTCTGAAATTATGTAGATGGAGATCTCATTATATCATATGAGCTAGAAAGTGAAGGTCATTGTCGACATGACTATAATGTTTTAGGAGATATTAAAACTTATCAGAGACAGAGATCATTTTTTCTCAAACGAGTTCTAATATAAGGAGTTAAATATTCATTGAGTACCTACAAGAAACTTTGAAAGATTTAAAAATGGAAAAAACTGGTTCAACTTACCTTTACGAATGGACAGAGTTCGAATGTAAGATTTTAACTATACAAAGATTAAAACAGTCAAGTCTGTAACGAATTTAATAAGTGCAATAGACTTCACAAGTTACGACTATGTCCTAGATTATTACTAACAACACGATAAATTCTTAGGGAAATGAATCTCATTAAGAGCCTGCACATACTAAGTCTCAAGGCTAAGAGTTATGTGGCACAAAACTTTCCAGACAAATGGTCACAGGGTGGTAATGACCTCTATTCAATCCTAAACCAAACAGTAAAAAAAATAAAACACAAAGGCTTTAGTTTTGGAAATTATTTACAGTGATTTTTGACCATGGGTTTGACTAGGGAGAAAATGAAAAGGGTACAAGCTTGAGGACTTATAGTCAACAGAGAAGAAGCATAGTAACCCTATCTCTTAAATCAAACCTGACTGATAAAACTTAAAGGATTAACCATAGCTAACAAGTGAAACCTTTATCATGGTGGAACTTGGAACTAAACATATACATAGGTGCTAATAATATGTGGTCCAACCTTCAAACCAAAATAAAATTACAAGGAATGTGAAAAAGAACCCCTAGAGAATTGATTTTCACTAGAGGATGTTTTACATCAAATAATACTTTGCATAGAGAATTCATGGAATTAGAGAAACTTTACAAATTTTACAAAGTATGTAGTTACTTACCCGTGCTGGTGGATAACCTTTCCAACTCATTTTTATGTCCATTCCTCACCAGAGCCGAACCCCACTAAAAAATTGCAGGTGACGATGAGTAACACAGTAAAGAAGTAAAATTCAAATGAGAACAAAGGGCTGACTACAATGGGCATAATGTGATGCATGACCCCTCTCTTCTAGGGGCTGCACGACCTCTTAGTCAAGGATATTCAGTTACTTGAGTTGAATCATCTATTTGGGCCTCTACTAGACCCAAACTTTAATTCAGACAGGTCCCTTGTTGTTACCCACATAAGTTTTATTCACCTGCACAACCTTTTCCTGGTGCTTCTGGTAACAATCAATGGCGAGTGCTAGCTGCTCTACTAGGCCCTTCTCCTTGTGACCACCAGCTATGGCCCCAAGATATCCCCCATTCGCGACTTCGGGCTTCGATGACTTTGAATGTATCTTGCTCCTTTTTCTCTGAACTCTGGACTCGCGAAATCACCTGGACAAAATCTATGGCCCGTGCTTCTCCAATAGCTAGCGGTTGTGACCCACTTCAAGACTCTAGCCTTCAAGAGTTCGTAGTATTCCAAACTCCTTTTTCTCCCGAACTGGATTTTCTCTAGACTGGCATATATTCTTCCACACATACCCTTGGATGATGGATGGTCCCGATCCACTTCATGACTTCATGAGTCCGCTGTCGTGTGAACTTTAAAAGTGGTTTAAATCTCGTGCACTTTACATGGATCTGACGGGTGTTGATCCTTCACAATCATATCCAATGGTTGGGGTATGCTCTCCTACCCGATGTGCTCCTCCTGGTTTCTAGAAATATAATTCAATGGTTCATATCTCTCCTCACAGTGGATATGACGACTATCACAGCTCCTCCCTCTTAATCTTTACCACTTCCTCCCGGATTGGTAATAATGCAAAATATTCAAATGTTGGAGCCTTTGGTCCTCCTGCAAGCCCAGATACTTGTCTCTCAACTTATCTCCTCCTCCTGAGATTTCAAACTTGAAGAAAATTCATCTCCGAAGCACACCTTGTGCTCTCTTCAGTGTGAACCTGCATTGTCTTCACAATTTGAACCTATAAAGGTCCTTGGCCTCCACTCGCTGTGCAGGGTCACTGTGAACACTTGCAGTATATTTCCTGAGACTTGCAGTTGCTTGGATTTATAAGGGACTCGACCCTATGCTTCCTCCAAATGAATTATTTTACCCTCCTAACACTTAACGCTCATCCTCCTGAGCTTATGAAGAGTTGAAACACTCCTCTTCTAGCGCACTCCTTGCACCTGTGTGAATCTTCAGAATTTCTCAACACGTGTCCAAGTGTTGGCCTCATGCGCACCTTGCACATGTATTCCTTCTGGATCCTGACCTATTTTAGGTCCACTAACATACTCCTTGCATTCTCTCAATGCACACTTTCATAACTCTTCCTCATAGTATTCAACAACTCTTTTTCTCCTCGAATTCCTCCAACACTTCAGAACGTGTTGGTTCTGTGCACTCTTTGCATCTGTTCAAAGAACTCTTTGTTGAGCCTTTCCTTCAGAGTGTTCAACAACCTTTTTGGTATACTCACTGACACTCTTCTTAGAGAACTCTAAATAAAATTCTCCTGTGCACACTTGAACCTGCTCAATGCCCTCCTGACATATCTCTACAGAGTTTTCCAACAACTTTGTCTTATGTTCCTTCTCTGCACAGTTTCTCCTCTAAGGTGTTCAGTAAACTTGAGGCTCCTCTATGATTCTGAGACTATCCTGGTGTTCCCTCCTAGCACGTTCTCCTCTGAACTCAAAGAATAATTTAGATATTCACTCTTTGCGTTGGCTCATAGATTTATCAACACTTTGTCATGCACTCCTTACATTTAGACCAAAGAACCCATAACAACTCAAAAAAATCACAACCAGATAGTGAATTCTATCTCCCTCCTATAGATGGAACCTATCACATACATCTACAACATAAATGAACAAACAACAATCATTCATAACAAACATAAACACACAGAAAAACCATAGGCAGGAAAAACTTCTCTTTGTATTAATATGAATGCATGATTACAATATGTGCAAGCTCGGATTGCAACAGAGTCTCGACTCTTCTCTTCTTGTCTTACAATGATTTTTTATCAACTTTTAGCAGCCTCTACTAGGAATATGTTACAATTATTTATGTAAGAGGGGACTCATTGAGTCTTTCTTTCCAAGTACACTAGTGGTGTCTAATCACCATTACAATGCCTATCTGCTGAGGCTTATTAAAATTAATGAATATCTAGTCCAAATAAGATCTATATTAGCCTATAGCTAGACATTAAAGGAGACTTCAACTACATCCTATACAAAGGCATGACTTGGCTCTTCTCAAGCCTTACATCATTTAATTTCATTTAAATTACATTTTAAATTTCAAATTCGGTGCAAAATGAGAGGGTTGGTGCCTCTCCCCCTTCTTGAATGTGCTTTAATGTGATGAATAGTTGGCTCTTTCTAAGGTGGAGCGATGATCCTGCATCATAGTCCACTATTTGGAAAATCATGAGATCCTTCTCATGGCTCCCTCTGCTCCACTGTTGAAAACCTCTTGGATCCCAAACTTCTATTTGGAGATGTCCACCTACTCCTCTACTATGTTGTTGTTGTTGCTTCCCTGCTACTGTTGTAGGTTCTCCTTTATTTAGCCTCCTCCTACTAACATCTTCTTCTATTGACTTCATCATCAGCTCTGTGGTCTCCTCAATCACCTCTTCCAGCTGCTCTATTGGTTGGCTCCTTATTTCATGTTGACTTCCATGTTGCACTTCTTCCTGCTGATATAAGGGTAGATCATCCTGATCCCCCATGTTGTCTCCATCTCCTGTGGCACTCACTTTCCACTCTACTATAGAATCCAATTATATAGGCTCATCACTGAGTTTTTCCTCAACTTCCTCCTCTGACAGATTAGCTTCTTCCATTTCTCTTGTTGGTGCACTCCCAACTTCTTCCAGCTGCTCCCCAGAATGGTATGCTTGTTGATTTGTTTCCAACTTGACCTGTTAGACATGTTGACTTTTCACTACCACCCTTCTCTTTGAGGCTTCCAATTCCTTGTATAGCTCAACAAATTCCATGTTTTCTTCTTCCTCTTCTATTGTAGGCTCCAATCCTGTAGTTATATCCTATTCAGCTTCCTGGCTGAAAATTCTGAGGAATTCTACTGAATTCTCTTCTTATTTTGATACTGCTTGGGAAGATTCTAATATCTACTCCTTCTCCTATATGATAGTCACACCTAGTTTTCTTTCTACTGCATTGGAAACACCTATGTTATCCTCTTCTTGGCTAGTTGGCAAGAATATCTGAATCCCCCCAATGACCATAATTTTCCTTTGATTCTCCTTTTTCAGCACTCCTTGTTGACCTGAACTCACCTATGAGATCCTGAGACTTTCGGGTAGTATCATTTCATCTCCCTTTTCCATCTATAAATTTGGTATTTCACTTATTCCCTCCTAGCATTCTATAAGATCAATAGATCTCACTTCATTGCCCACCTAGAAATTTGAAAATTCACCTTTTCCTTCCTGGAAGTTTATGAGATCACCAAATTATCTCTCTTCCTCCTCACTAAGGTCTTATTCAACCTCTGGTTTACATATGCAAACCATCTCCTCTATGGTACTGAGGGTTTCAACATCCCACAACCACCTCCTCAACACTGGTTGCTTCCTTCTGGCCAACAAATTCTGGACAAGACATTTTTCTCTGTGTTTCATTGGCCATTCGTACCTCCAGTGTACCTGTGATTCTTATTGCATCTTTAGCATTATCCTATCGAGCTCTTCTCTTATTTCTTAAAGCTCTTTGTCCATCTATTCTTTTATTTTCTGTTGGCGGTCCTTGCCTTGACCACGACTATGGCCTTCAATATCCATTTTATTTCTATGACTTCATCCCACCTAATTGTCTTCTTGACTATTGTGAGATTGTAACAATCCCTCACATAAAGCATCAACACTCTTCCTTCTCCTTTAGCTGTTGTCTACAGATGAATTTTAGATCTGATACCACTTAATGGTATCATACTATCTCCTTTGTCTCCTCTTTCCTTTTCCTTCTATCTACAAGAAAAATCAATATCTGATACCACCTGATGCAAGACCCCTCTCTTATAGGGGTTGCACGACCTCCTGATCAAGGGTCTTCAATTACTTGAGCTGAATCATATCTTTGGGCCTCTACTAGACCCAGACTTTAATTCACACAGGTCCTTTGTTGTTACACACACAAGTTTGATTCACCCACACAACCTTTTCTTGGGGCTTCTGGTAACACTAAGTGGTGAGCACTAGCTCCTATTCTAGGCCCTTCTCCTTATGACCACAGAATATGGCCCTAGGATAGCCCGCCTTTGCGACTTTGGGCTTCAATGAATTTGAATGCAACATACTCCTTTTTCCCCGAACTCCTGACTCATGAAATCACTCAGACAAAATCTACAGCCTGCGCTTCTCCAACAACCAATGACTGTGACCCACTTCGGGACTCCAAGATTTGGGAGTTCCTAGTGTTCCAAACTCATTTTTCTCCCGAAGTGGATTTTCTTAGAACTGGAATATATTCTGCCACACGTCCCCCTAGATGATGGATGGTACCAATGTACTTCGGGACTTCACGAGTCTTCTTTCATGTGCACTTTCAAAGGGGTTTAAATCTCGTGACCTTTACCTGGATCCTACGGGTGTCAATCCTTCGAGCTCAGATCTAATGAATGGGGTCTTCTCTCCTGCTCAGAGTGCTCCTCCTAGTGTCTGTACATAGAATTCAATAGTCTAGATCTCTCCTCACAACTGATATGACAGCTTTCACAACTCCTCCCTCCTGAGATTTACCACTTCCTCCCAAATTGGGAATAGTGGAAAATAATCAAAAGATGTAGCCTTTGGTCCTCCTGCGATCCTGAATACTTGAATCTTGACTTTTCTCCTCCACCTAAGCTTTCAAACTTGAATAAATTTCATCTCCATTGCACACCTTGCGCTCTCTTCAGTGCAAACCTTCAATGTCTTAACAATTTGAACCTGTAAAGGTCCTTGGCCTCCACTCGCTGTGAAAACTTGCATTATCTTTCCCAAGCCTTGCAGTTGCTTGGATTTCTAAGGGACTCAACCCTCTTCTTTCTCCAAAGGAATTATTGCACCCTCGTGGAACTTAACGCTCGTCCTCTTGAGCTTATGAAGAGTTGAAACAATCCACTTTTAGCACACTCCTTGTAGCTATCTTAATCTTAAGACTTTCTCAACACTGGTCTAAGTGTTGGCATGATGCACACCTTGCAAAGGTATTCCTTCTGGATCCTGACCTATTCCATATTCACTAATTCAATCATTACATTCACTCAATTCACACTTTCATAGTTCTTCCTCAAAGTATTCAACAACTCTAGTCCTCCTCGAATTCCTCCAACACTTCAGAACGTGTTGGTTCTCTTTACTCTTTACACCTGTTCAAAGCACTCCTTATTGAGGATTTCCTTTAGAGTTTTCATAAACCCTGTCCTTTTCCTCCCTGGCACTCTCCTTACAAAAATCTAAACCTGCTCAATGCCCTCATGGCACAACTCTACAAAGTTTTCTAGCAACTCTGTATTTTTTTCCTTCTCTGCACAATTTCTCCTCTAAGGTGTCTAGTAACCTTGAGGTTTCTCTATGAGTCTGAGAATATCTTGGTGTTCCCTCTTGGAACGTTCTCCTCTTAACTCGAAGAAGATTTCATATACACACTCATTGTGTTGGCTCTCGGAGTTCTCAACACTGTGTCATGCACTCCTTGCATTTATCCCAAAGAACCCATAACAACTCAACAAACTCACAACCAGATAGTGAATTCTATCTTCCTCCTGCATATGGAACCTATCACATACATATACAACATAAATGAACACATAGCAATCATTCATAACACACATAAACACACATAAAAATCATAGGCAGGAAAAAATTATCTTCGTATTAATATGAATTCATTATTACAATATGTGCAATATCAGATTGCAACGGAGTCTTGACTCTTCTCTCCTTGGCGTACAATGATTTTTCATCAAATTTCAGCAGCCTCTACCGGATATACATTACAATTCTTTGTACAAGCGAGGAATCATTGAGTCTTTCCCTCCAATTACACTAGTGGTGTCTAATAACCATTACAATGCCTATCTACCGAGGCTTATTACAATAAATGAAAATCTAGTCCAAATCGGATCTACATCATCCTACAGCTAGCCATTAAAGGAGACTTCAACTAAATCATGTACAAAGGCATGACTCGACTCTACTCAAGCCTTACAATGTTTAATTGCATTTAAATTACATTTAAAATTTCAAATTCGGGGAAAAATGAGAGGGTTGGCGCCTCTCCCCCTTACTGAATGCGCTTTAATGTGATGAATATATTGCGCTTGTTGAGGTGGAGCGATGATACTACATCATAATGGCACCTTGAGCCTCTCATTCCTAGGAAAGAGCTATTGGTATGCTATCCATGCTACTACGATGTGATTTGGACTGAAGTGGAGAGCCCACATTGGGCGGGTTTTTATAGTGTCGGGATGCAGAGTACTAGGTAGGCTCTATCACCATTAATGGACCTGCCATAGACGTAAACGCCTACAGGCTATAATGAACTAAGTTAAGGTATGACTTGGCATCCACCTCAACGCGATTCTCGAACCACTTTAATGTTGTGCTGTATGTGTATAATCCTTGAATTGGGTGGACAGAGTTAGCATTTGCATAGGGTTTTAACTTAGTGGAAATGTATGCATTGTATAACCTTGTTTAAAATATAGTTCATTACATTATGGTATCGTGGTATTATTATGGGTATGTATAACCCCAACGCATAAGTGTTAGATGATGCTAGCTATATCTCCTAGTTTAACTTTATGTCCATTAGTGTTTAACCTTGTAGCTAAGGGTTACATCGTTTAATAGTTTTGTTATAATATAGTTGTTACACTAATATAGTGTGTATAACATGGGTATTTCGTAATCCTGGTACTTATGATATGGACGTTGATAGTCATAGTTACAAATTTAACAATATAAATGTATGATTCTAATATATTAGCGTGATTGCATAGTTCGTGTTAAATTAGGTTATAAGTTAATCTAATAAGAACATTGTGTTTTAATGGACTAGGAAAAAATATATATATGTTGGATTTTAAATCCCCTTCAGACTTTCAGGATGGATAATCCAGTAGAGTAAAAACTCATATGTGCCCAAAGTGGAATACGATTTATAAGAAAATATCTTTATGTATCACAAACCAATTTGGATGACAATAGACGCTAGTTTCCCTGTCAATTTGTTTTTTTTTTTAGTGAAATTTGGGGTACATTACATATGGTATTGGAGTTGTTGGTTACAACACTTGGACCTCAGGGAAACAACAGAAAAATTATTTGTATTGAAGGAAAAATCTAACAAACAATAGTTATTGTTACAAACAAAAACATTTATCTCTTGTGAAAATTTCAACGCAAAATGAAGAAGGAGACAGACCTGAGGGGAACCAAAATCAAGAACTTCCTAGAGACCTAGAACATCACAGTGAGGGAAGTTCATCCACCCAAGTATTGGAAACAATGAGGAACCTTATTGTATAATTACAACTGTTTAAAGATGATAATAAAAATTTGAAGAAATCTCAAGAAGATCAACTAGAAATAAATGAAATGTTGCTACATAGTATAGTAACAAATAAGAGTCCAAAATAAAATGAGAAGGAAGAAGAGGTCAGAAAAAAGTACTCAA
>ML809199.1:85012-99183 GCA_009831015.1 Picea engelmannii
CAGCTCTTCTAAAGACACATGCATGGCAGAAAACAAGGAATCTACGGGAAGGAATAGAAAACAAGTGGACCACCTGGAAGGTGAGTTCAAAAATATAAAACCCTCCGCCTTTGATGGAGAATCAAATACTGGTGAGGAAGTTGAAGCATGGTTGTTAGACATTAAGAAACACTTTCATATTTATAATTAGTCTAGTAATATGAAGGTTAGAATGGCCATCTATAACTTAAAAGGAAAAGCTAGTATATGGTGGCAAGACCTAAAGCTAGTGAAAGGATTGAAGGAAAAATGAATGGAATGGTAAGAATTAAAAAAGTATTTCAATACGCAGTACTTATCATATAGTTATTATGAAATAAAAACTAAGGAATTTTACGAGTTGAGACTAAGACAAATGGCTATGGATGATCTGATAAATAAATTCCTAGATCTATTGAGGTTTGTGCCTTACATCAAAGAAGATAAGGTAAAGATACACAGGTTCTTAAGTTGTATACCATAGTATTATAAGGACATAATTGAATTTGATAATCCTAAGTCTTTAAATGAAGTGTTTAGGAAGGCTTGAATGTGCTATGAACAATACAAACAAAGATCTGAATTTCCCAAGGCATGGAAAGATAAGAAACATGACAAAATGAATCATCATAAGAAAGGTTTCCAACCAAACCCTTTCAGTAACATGGAAAAAGGATTTCAAAGAAATGTCTATCACTCTAATACAAAAAATACTCAAGGGGGAAATAAACCTGTTAATCTTGGATTCAAGAAGGTAGGGGACAACCCCAGAGAACCATTGAAATGTTGGGAGTGTGGAGAACACCACATGAAGAGAAATTGTCCATGCTTAAACCCATCAACAAGGACTTCAGTCCATAATCTTCAAGAGGATTCAACAGTTGGATACATTGGAAAAAGCATGCATAATATCAATCCAACTCTGGATGGAACACAGATAGATCATAAATCCACTATTGTGGAAGTTGAAGGTAAAATTCATTTCGACAATGTTTCTATACTAATTGACCTACGAGCTAGTCAGAGTTATATTACTCCATCTTTAGTAGAATAAAATAAGTTAAATAAGGTAAAACATGCTAAATCTTGGTTAGTACATCTATCAATGGGGACCAAAAGAAATGTAATAGAATTTATTTG
Source organism: Picea engelmannii (assembly GCA_009831015.1). Classification (NCBI taxonomy): domain Eukaryota; kingdom Viridiplantae; phylum Streptophyta; class Pinopsida; order Pinales; family Pinaceae; genus Picea; species Picea engelmannii. The sequence continues at coordinate 86,171 of ML809199.1, forward strand.
TGGTTGTGAACTCAGTATAAATGGTCAGCGTACAAAGTTAAATATGAATGTGTTACCTTTAGGGTCTTATGATATAATTATCGGAATGGACTGGTTAGAAAAACATAAAGTGATATTAAATTGTTATGAAAAATCATTTGTGTACAAGGATGAAAATAATACAACCAGAACAGTACAAGGAATCAGAAAACCAGTTTTTGTTAGGAAAATATCAACAATGCAATTCAAGAAATGTATTAATAAGGGTTGTGAGGTATATGTTATTCAAGTAACTAATCTCTTAAAGAAAGAAATCAAATCAAGTTTGGAAGACTTTGCGATTATACATGGGTTCAAATATGTATTCATGGAAGAAATACTCAAACTACCTCCAAGGAGAGAGATATATTTCTTTATCGATCTACTGCCTAGATCTGCGCCAGTGTCCAAGGAACCTTATAGAATGAGTGTACCCGAACTAATAGAACTGAAAATTTAGTTACAAGAACTATTAGATAAAGAGTATATCAGACAAAGTGTTTCACCTTGGGGAGCACCAGTTTTGTTAGTTTAGAAGAAAGATGGAACGTTGAGACTGTTTATTGATTATCATCCACTGAATAAAATTGCAATAAAAAATAAGTACCCTTTACCTAGATTTAACAATCTCTTTGACCAGGTTGGAGGAGAAAAAATATTCCCTAAGCTAGATTTGAGGTATGGTTATCACCAAGTCAGGATAAAGTACGAAGACGTAAACAAAAAACCATTTAGAACACATTATGGACACTATCAATTTGCAGTGATTCATTTTGGACTTACTAATGTGCCACCAATTTTTATGTGCTTGCTGAATAGTATATTCAACCAATATCTGGATAAATTTGTGCTGATTTTTATTGATGATATTTTAGTTTATTCAAAAAATGAAGAATAACATGAAGAGCATCTGAAAATAGTATTTCAAACTTTAAGAGAACATAAGTTGTATTCTAAGTTTGATAAGTGAAATCTCTACGCAAGAAAGATACAATATTTAGGGCATGTAATATCAGAAGATGGTATTGAAGTGGACCTGGAAAAGATTAAAGCCAGTATGGAATGGCCTATTCCTAAAGATGTAGCAGACATAAGGTCATTTATGGGGATTACCAGATATTACCGGAGGTTTATCGAAGGGTTTTCCAAAATTTCCTATGTGATTACATCACTACAGAAAAAGGGAATAAAATTTAATTGGTTGCAAAAATTCCAGGACAATTTTGATGAACTAAAAGGACTATTAACTACAACACCTATCCTAAAGGTAGAAGATCTAGATAAAGACTTTACAGTTTGTGTGGACGCAAGTAAATAGGGATTAGGATGAGTGTTAAGACAAGATGGACACGTCATTTGTTAGAATCATGCAAATTGAAAGAACATGAACGAAACTATGTAACTCATGATCTAGAATTAGCAGTTGTGATTCATGCATTAAAAATGTGGTGGAATTATTTTATGGGGATACAAGTTTTTTTACTAACCGATAATAGTGTTGTAAAACATCTATTCAGTCAACAAGATCTCAATGCAAGACAAGCGAGATGGTTGGCCTTTTTAAGTGAGTTCAATTTTGAAGTATGCCACATCAAGGTTAAGGAAAATAAAGTCCCAGATGCACTAAGTCGAAGGAATGATGGGATTTATGAAGTAATTATCAGCAAGGTAGAAAATGATATTGAGGATAGGATAAAATCTGCAAGAAAAAATGATGAAAATTACATCGAAATAACATAACAATTGCAAGGAAATGTAGAAAATCTGCACAAAACAGATCTTAATATAGATAAAAATGGACTATTAAGGTTCAAAGATAGGTTATATGTACTTAACTATACTAAATTAAATGTGATTATTCTGGAAGAACTACAAAAAAAACCCATATGCTGGTCATCCATGATACCATAAAATGATAACAACCTTAAGGAAACAATTTTATTGGCCTAACATGAAAAATGAAACAATTGAATACTTGTTTAAATGTTTAGATTATCAATAGGTAAATGTTGAAAATCAACATCTGACAGATTTTCTACAACCTCTTCCTATACCTGAACGAAACTGAGAAATTATTTCGATGGACTTCATCACAGGTTTTCCTAAGACTCAAAGAAAAAATGACTCGATTATGGTAGTAATTGATAAGATAAGTAATTCTTCACATTTTATACCTGTGAAATATACTTACAAAGAGATTAACATCACTGAAATTTTTATGAAATAAATTTTTATATTGCATGTAATTCCTAAGATGGTGATTTCAGATAAAGATGTCAAATTTACATCCAGTTTTTGGAAATAATTGTTTGCAAGTTTGGGTACTAACTTGAATTTAAGAACAAGTTACCATCCACAAATAGATGGGAAAACATAATGAACCAGCCAAATTATCGAAGACATGTTACAAATGTATGTAAGAACAAAACCAACTAAGTGGGAAGAATATCTGCACTTAGTTGAGTTCGCATACAATAATGGGTATCAAGAATCAACTAAGATGAGTCCCTTCGAAGTGTTATATGGAAGGAAATGCACAACCTTGATCTGTTGGGATAATCCACTTGACAGGATTATGATTGGACCAGAAATGCTCCAAGAAATGGAGAAAATGGTAAAATGGGTACAATGAAACTTGAAGGAGGCACAAGATCAATAGAAAAGCTATGCAGACCTACAAATGAGACATCATGAATCAAATATTGGGGAACATCTATATCTAAAAGTCAAAGAAAGAAGAATCTCCCTAAATCTAGGAAATTGTTCTAAGTTGCTGCCAAGGTTTTTTGGTCCTTTCGAGATATTAACTTGAATTGGACCAGTGGCATATCAACTGGCACTTCCTACAAATTTAAAAGTTCATAATGTTTTTCATGTTTCATTATTGAAAATATATATTCATGATCCTACTCACGTCATTGATTGGAACATGGTGTAGGTGGAACCATAAGGTGAGTTCCAAGAGGAACCTCTATGCATTCTCAACATGAAAGAAGCAATACTTCAGAATAGAGCCATCGCACAAGTAAAAGTGCAATGGAAGAACTTTAGTTCTGAGGAGGCCACTTGGGAATTGGAATACGATATGTTGAAGTATTATCCAATGTCGTTTCAAGATATGATTGAACATTGAGGACAGTGTTTTACTTAAGGGGGAGACGATGTGATATCCTCAAATTGTTAGAAAATAAATTCCAAGTTGAATTTAGAAATAAATTTCCATTTATGGAAATTTGAATTTAGAAATAAACTTCCATTTATGGAAAATATGAATTTAGAATTTTGGAATATGTAATTATTATTTTTATGACTGTTGGGCAAAGGTTTGAATTTCCCAATTGTTCTCTTTTACTGGACACATGTATGAGATTTAATGTTCCCCAAATTTACCAAATAATAAAAAAACAAATCCTAGGGACATTAAATCACTTTCTCTTCGAACAACTTATCTCGAAAGACCTATTGTTATTATAAGTAGGTAGTTGTCATCACTATTAACTTTTTCAAGGTTTATGTTTCCAGTTATTGACACAATTAACTACCATTATAACAGATTTTATCTCTGAGTTATTTCCTACTTCACATTAATCATATACTTAAAGGGCCAAAGGTAACTTCTCTATACCCTAGCCTCTCAGATTACCAACATATCTAAATAAGCATAATGGTTAGTAAACCCCCACTAACATTATGATCCTATCCATATATCTATCTATCTATATATATATATATATATATATATGTATGTATGTATGTATATATGTATACGTATTAACATTATATTTACAGGGGAAGAACCCCACTCGAATTACAAAAAATATTTAAGCATAGACAGTACCCATATCATACATGACTAAACGATGTTGAGTTTAAAACATATATTATGTACTTAAAAATTAAGTTTTAGTACATCTATCGTAGACTTAAAACCTTTTGTCTCTGTGCACTCTGGGCGCTTCTCAATTTACGGGTGCTAGCTCTTCTTCACTAGCCCCTTCATTCATATGTCCTTGGGTTGTGCCCTTGTGCTAATGCACGATCATGGGCATGGGAAAGAGTGGTTTCAACCAACCCATTTTTCTCCCCGCAATCCTCCTCCATTTGACACGTACCCCATCGCCAAAACAGTGGTTGAAATTGTAGCCCGCTCAAGGAAGAATATCCTCCGTGCAAGTTCTAACTCCGCAATCCTCCCCGTCTGTCGATCTACTTCCTCTCAGCACTACTTCCGATCAACGACTGCTATCAAACTCCATTCTTCCCTTATTTCCTTTTTCCACCTGTCTACCCAGATTCCAACAATCTATCAACACCTAACACTCGTCTGGATCAACGACTATCATGGACTCCGCCATTCCAGCCTCCAGGAGTTTCAACTCTCAACTCCACTCTCCTATGAGTGCCAATATCCCAGAGTGGGAGATCTATTGCCACCTGTCCCCTTGAATCCACGTCTAGGATCTCCTCCGTGGATATGACCTTCAGGGATCTCAAATCTCAAGTCCTTTTTCCTTCTCCTTAAATACATGAAATCTTGCCACGTGTCCTCTTAAATCGGACAAACGAGAATTACTTCGAGTCACTTCTTGTAGTCCACAGATCTTCTCCACATATCCACCCCAGATCTTTCGTTTCAGATTCACTTCGGGTGATCTAATGGCTCAGATCTGTTCTAACTCTATGAACTTCTGAGATCTCAAATCTCAATCTCTCATCCCTGTTGATTAGATATCTCCCAGAGTTCTATATTTGGCACCACATGTCCTCCTTTGCATCGATGACCCTTTTCGTTTCCGAGACTTTGACCTTCGTCAATTTCAAATATCAACATCCATGAGTCTCCATAGTGAATCCTTTAAGAGTCCACGATTTGGTGACACCTTTCCAACCTAGATCAATAGCTAAAGTTTTCTCTGGTTGTTTTGGCTTCGACTGTTTCAGTTCTCAAACTGAAAATCCAATGTAATTTTCTCCAGAGATCGCGATCTAGTGACAAGTTTCCCCTCATATATCAACGACTCTCAGCTCTTCAGCTCTTCAAGCTTCGGTTGTTTCAACACTTCAAATTCCAGCTCCTTATGGATCTCCCGACCCGTTGAAACGTATCCTCTCTGGATCCAACAGTCTAGACTCTTCTTTCACAAATTGGGATTTCACAACTTGTGACTTCCAGGTTCAAACTTCCTCCACATTCTCGACTTATGAAATGCCGATATTTTCAGAGTGCCAAAATCTGACTGCTTGCGCTCCTGTAGATATAACGCTCCATATATTCCCTTCGCATATTGGGACTTTGTGTTTCTCAAAGTTGGATGGTCGCTCACTTCCCTGCTCTCAATCCTTGATATCCTGAAATTCTCCCTAGACAATCGAAGGTCCAAATCTCTCCTCGATCAACGACGAAGATTAAATCACGATTTCGTGTTTCGTGAATCCTCACAACTCCACCCTTTGACCTTTCCACTTTGTGAGTCAGTGAAATGATGATCTCTTGCCACATGTACTCTTTTGATGGACGGTCTCGATGATTTCAAGATTTCACGTTTTGGGGTTTCATAGATTTCACTCTGCCTCTTCCAAATCTTCTGGTTGCGAAATTCCGATAATTCATCGTGACTGACCAGTGCACTACTTCTCTGATATCTAATGAATTGAAATATTTCAGCTTCTCCTAAAGGGATCTTAACCCTTGATCTTCCTTCGATTACCTTGAAGTTTTGTGCTTCGCCTTTAGGCACTTCAACTTTTCAAGACTTAGACACTTTTCTAAGTGTTTTCTCTCAAGACTTAACCACTATTCCTCCTGATCTTTCTTTTTTCTTTCTTCCCTAACTTGGAATATTTCAAACATTTTGAAGGATACACCTTCCAAATCTATCTGAAACCACTACTGGAGACAATTTCCCTAAATAATAGTTATGATCGCAAGTGTTATGTAGAGTTTGAAGACTAGTTTAAATAATGGACCGACTCTGTAATAGGTAACAGGTTTATGTATCTAAATCCCTAGACATTTTCTCCTGAGATTAAAAACAAGAGAATTGTAACCTTTTTTTATAATCAACATTGTTGGCTAAAAAGAAAAATACTTGCAAAAATCGAGAAATAGATTTATGTGTAAGAGATGTTCATGTAGCTCAGTAAATCAGTATAGGTAACAACACATATACAGATATATATTTCAATTATGATTTCACTCAAAATTTCATTTGGTAATTTCACAATTTAAACATTTCTTAATATCAGTAACAGATCGATCCGATAATTAATTTCCTATTGTAGACCATAGATTATATCAGAAGAATAGGAACTTTCTGACTTTCGTCTACAACAATACACACAACAGTTTTCTTAGTTCTACTCAAGAAACTTCCATACATTTATCAACAGTTAGCACATACATCAGTATTTATTGGCTCTATGCAATGTATAAATTCAAAGATAGAGGCTTATTCAATAATTCATTTCCTTCTACCTGACCAGTAGTTGTATACTAGCAATCATTCATTAATATAACATTTAACGAGAACTAAGTAAATGTGTTCTACCAATTATTAATCAACATAACATTCATCCAGGGAAGAGTAGAAGAACATATCTGAACAAATTACTGGGACAACAAATGGAACAACCAAGTTCCACTCAACCATAGAATAGAACATCCAAAACTACTTGTTCCGTTCACCCCTTAGCCTGACCATGAATCCATGAGAGTGAACCTCGAAAATCCTCTTTCACTGTAGTCTTCTTTAGATCCTGATTTTCCTTGCCTCACACTCAAAATTAGTGCTCATAATAGAAAGTGACAGGATTTTCCAAATCTCAAGCTCTCCTTGCCCCACATTCAGAATTATTTCTCATAACAACAAGTGTTCTTCCCTTTCCTATCATACTAGGTAGTGTCTTGCCTCCTCCCATTTGCTTTATATGAAAAAGAAACTTGCGCCTAGGTATTTTCCCCTTGGGAATTTTCATAGCTTTACAAATCCTTGATTTTCAGGGGCTGCCAATGCCCAAATTCCTGATTTTCCACTTGTAAAATTCATCCCTGAGGTAGTTCAATCATGTTCCCCACTCATGGAGTCATGGTCAGATTATTTCAACCTGGTTGTTCCATTTGTCCCTCAGCAATAAATATAAAATTATTTGTCTCTTACAAGTTTCATAGTCAAAGAGTTAGTTTGGAAAATCAAATCTTTGCCCAATCAGTCACAATAATTAAATTACAATTAACCAAATTCTAAATTTGGAATTTCCATAAATGGCAATAATTTTCCAAATTCAAATTTGCCAAAAATGGAAATAAATTCCTAAGTGCATTCAGACTTCAATAATAATTTATTTTTGGGGATATTACATGAGACAAAATTTTTAATAAATTAAATTCTGGAAGACAAATGGAACAACCAGGTTAAAAATATTTGACTATGACTCCATGAGTCGGGAAAAATTTTGAGTTAACTCAAATCTTATTTTTACAAGTGTCAGAAGTTGATTTCTATCACTGGCAGCCCCTGAAAATCAGGGATTTGTAAAGTTGTGAATTTCTCCAAGGAGGGAAAGGAATGGAAAGACCTAGGAACAAGTTAAATACAACATATGTGGGAGGAAGGATGTTTCTTAGTATGTTGGGGGAATGAGAACTATTTTTTCTATTATGAACACATCTGGTGTGAGGAAAAACATTTTTTGAACGATTGAAAGTGACAGTAGCTAAGGAGTGTGACTTATTTTACCTTATGGAGTCATGTTCAAGCTAGGGGGTGATTAGGAAAAGTGATCGTGGTTGTTCTGTTTCTATGGTTGGGTGGAACATGGTTGTTCCATTTGTTTCCCAACATCAGTTTTCATATATGTATCTCAGCTATGTACTTTTATGGTTGATGTTATATTGTTGATGTTATATGCTTAATGTTGTTTTTTATATTCCATATATAAAAACAAGAATCTATTTAAGTGGACTATGTAACCTTGTTATATTCTTCGCTTGCCACTCTGTAAGAGTATATGTAGTTACTTTTTATGAAGTGTTATGGTTTAGTGTGTGTGTGTGTGTGTGTGTGTGTGTGTGTGTGTGTGTGTGTGTGTGTGTGCTTATTGGACATGATAGAATTATTTCTCTGATTGTTGTTCATTTACTATACAAATCAGATACTTCACAAAGAAACAAGTATAAATAGACTGTATTGAAATTTCTAGTATTATGATGAGTATAGGTGGAAAAGAATAAAAGGTCCAAATAAACTGTTTTTATCTATTAACACAGAAAGATAATTGATACAATAGATCTCAACATGTTTGACAAAATACATTTATTACAGTCAATAGGTCGCTGACCAAACAATATAGATGGGTTTCCCATAGACCCAAGAACTCCATAACTAGTTTAAACAGAGTTTTAAAGAGTCTACATAAAACTGTCTGTAACTGAAGTGAATGCGCGCATGGACCGGTGGAAAGAAAAGAATGGAACCTGAATACCTTTTGGTAGAAAAATTCTTCTTTCATAAGTACACTGTTATTTCCATCCTGGAAGAGAGAAATGCAAAGGTTTTAGTATCTTTACTAGTCTCCAAGTATTTAAAGAATGAGATAATTAAAATAAGTAAAAGGCGTAACTTATCTTGGATCTCGATGAATATCGGTTCATCTTCGTTTTCCCTTGAGAAGTATTCAATCCAAGATTCAAGAGGAGGATTGGGTTGGTAACCATCTGATGGATTCCCTCACAAAGAAAAAGGGACCCATCATCAAATTACATCCATGTAAAATTATTCTCTTGTGTAATAAAAGGAAGCAAACACACATTTTAATCGTGTTCTGTTGCTTTTCCATCCAGGTAGATGCCTTTAGATTATAAAATACAGATATTAGACACAAAAGACAGTACAGTATGTAATCAAGTGAAGGAACCTTTAACGAATAATTTAACCGAGAGGTAGAGATAGCCATCTCTCTTCCTATGGAGGCTAAAACAATAAAAGATGTTCATCAAAATAGTCTATTTTTTACAGAACAAATCATCAAAGAGAATTACTTAAAAGTAATTACCAAACAAATCTGTACAAAGGACCAAAAAGAATGGAAGGAATTTTGCTGTGACAAAGTCAACAATTAAAATAGAGCTACCTTTTGTTTTCTCGTAAATCACAGATAAAAAATTCGACAAGAATAGTGTTCAAAGTAAAGAAATCATTAAATCAAAAGTGTTTACAGAGACGCAAGGACGTGATTTGGGGAGATACAATTAATATAAGAACTCAATTTGTATGTTAAAGTCTAATAATGCATGTAAATCCTAAATTATGTAGACATAGATCTCATTATAGCAGATGACCTAGAAAGTGAAGGTCACTGCCGAGATGATTTTAATGTTTTAGAAGATATTAAATCTTATCAAAGATAAACAACAATTTTTCTCAGACGAGTTCTGATCTGAGTTAAATATTCATTGAGTACCTACAAGAAAAATTGAAATCTTTAAAAAGATTAAACCTTGTTCGACTTACCTTTTCGAATGTAAGAGATCGAATGGACCTCCTTGGAATTTGGATTGAGTCAAGGACTGGACTGTATATGGTTTGAGTATTTATGTTATTGCGTATGTGACATATGACTGGGTATATTATGATGTTGTTTATGGATCGTTGACATGTTTCGTTGATGGATGTAGGATGACGATTGATTGCTAATCAGACTCACATTAGGATTAAAGGGGCCATGCACAACAATCAGATATAGTGAGGGAGAGGTGTGGAAACATCCCTACGACAGCCTCCTAGCACTCCCATCATGACTCAAACTGTAGGTTAAGGATTACCTAGTTTGAGAGATCCACGGTGTCATTAAGATAGACTGAGACAATTGCTCACGAATATTTTAAGGGGCACACAATAAGTCAAGTTCTTTATTCCTTAGACTCCTTTAGTCTCCCACAAGGTTGCCTAACATAGTATTGACTCCAAGGGTTGGACATCTGCCAAAATCAGTCAAAACGCGAGTGGCACCCTTGGAGCACATAGTGTATATTGAACGAAACGCCACATAAATGAAACATGAATAAAGGCGAGTGGCACCCTTGGAGAACGTAGTGCATATTGAAGGGCATGTCGCATAAATGAAACATGAATAAAGGCAAGTGGAACCCTTGGAGCACGTACTACGTCCTGAAGAGCATGTCATGATTTTTAACACTGGTGAGTCAATGAACCTAGGTGCTTAGAAAACAATATATTATTTTGACATGGTCAGCCTTAAAATAAATGTTGTATGAGTAAATTTTAATAATTATAAAATTTTCCCTTAAAAATTGCTAAGACTAGTTGAAATTAAAGCCTAGGTCTAAGTTAGGATATGAGGACAAAAAAATATTTAAGCAATTAATAAAGGGGGGATGAAGAAAAATCAAATTTAGAATTTAAAGGAGAATTAAATTATCTAAAAAATTAATTACCAATATGTGAAAAGACATGCTAATTTGGAACTTAGACAGAAAAGGAAAATTAAATGCAAAAGGAATGTGGAACATAGAAATGAATCTAGTCTAGAGAACTTTCCTAATTGGAACTCAACTGATATTTAAGAAAGGCGTCAGTAAATAAAGGAATTTGAGGGAATAAAGGGACATCAAGGAGCATTTTTAGGAACGATTTTAGGTGGGTGAGGGAAATTGGTAAATTAATTTAATTAATTAAATGAATTTCTAGTGTAACTAAGTGATTGGGTGACAAGTGTATGAGGTAGATTTTTTCCTAATTAATTTTTAATAAAATGAATTTAACATGAAAATGGGAAGTGTCACTAAGAAGAAATCTATAACATTAATGAGGGAGATGGAGGAAGGGATAACAACTGATATGCATAAGGTTATGCTATCAGATTTTTCTTGACTGATTTTTCTTGTGGGAGTTGGGATACCCAGCTCGAATATAGAGTGCTAGCTCGACCTTGCAAGGCGATTTGTGAGCTAGATTTTCTCTGGTTGTGTGTGTGGCCCATTTTCAGCTCAGGGGGTTAAGGGGGAAGAAGAGTACCCCTAGCATTGGCTGGGATGTACCAGTGAAGTCTTCACGATTAGAAAGCTAGGAGTTGGACTGAGCGCAAGTGCAGAGGGACATCTTTGATTTCGTTGCCTCGGTTACGGTAACTCTTTTCCTGAAAGTTGTAATTATGTGAAGGTTTAATTATAATCAAGTTATAGAATTCTATTGTTACTGTATTATAATTCTGGTTGAATTGATGTGTTTGTTAATATCCTTGAGATCTAATTAAGGATCTTGGTGTTAGAATATAGAAGATTGTGCTCATTTTACCATTGACAATACCCTTGTCACCCAACCATAGGCCGAAGCCTCCCTCCGAGCACCTTAACCTTGACTGAGAATTACTCTGGAAGCAAACCCTAGGCTAGATAGCCAAACAAGGTGTAGCCCATCTTCCTCCAATGATAGCGCACCAACAATAGTTGATCAGATATTCCAAACCCTAGGCAAGAAATAGTCAAGGCCAACTCTAAAACTGGTTGTTGTAGCAGTTGCACCTGCAGCTCTCCTCCACATGTGCGTACCAAACTAGGAACTGCAATGCGCACTAGTTTCTCTCTGCAATTCTGAGATGTGTCAAATGAGAACTGGTGCCCTGTATTTATAGTGGTTCTGCCAGATTTGTTGGGGATGACTTTTTCTTCTGGGTATATGTTTGTTCAATATATTATTATTATTTTTGGCTGACTTCTTCTCTTGGAGGCTAATAACCTAATATAAATTATCTTCTTGAGCCGACGAGACTTCTAGGGTTATTAGCCAACTCATTAGGGCTTATTATTGATTTCCAAAGTCTTCTATTCTCATCAGATTTACACGTGGAGGTAAATACCACCCGCAGATACCATAATATTAACACTCCCTCCTAGCTAGGGAGGTATTACAGGTAATGGTCTTGAGCACAAAAACATACCATTTACCTGGTAGCATCAACATAGTCATTTAGATTATCTCATGACTAGATCATGAGCATCACCATCACCATCATCCGCATCATCTCTCAAAACCATACTTCATCTAAGTAATTAGACATGATGTTGGATAAGTCACTCACACCATAGAGTGATACAAGAGCCATTCTTATAATCTAGAAGAGTAAATGCTCTAAACCATTTTTCGTCTGGAAAATCTTTGTTCATCATTCGTCTGGATGATGAATATCTCCAATAAATTGTTGATAGTCTTCAAGGAAATTAGAACAAAAATAGAACACAACTTTGTCTATCCCTAGTAGTACATAACTACAATTCAGTGGTACACTACCACACCAAGTAAGTACTTGTTCAGCAACTTATAGTCATGAATAGTGGAACATATCCACCACAGTAGTCTTCATCTACTGTCATACATGTTGGTTGTGGAGCCTGATTATCTTCCTGATTCAGAGGTCCTTGCTTTCAGCCATGTTTATACCCCATGAAGTATTTACACCCCAGAAGTATGTACACTCTTCCACGCAGGGGAGTGCAGAGGGGGGGTACCCCCTCTACGGGGTCTGGGGGGTCCATCCCCCCGGCTGGGGGATCTGGGGGCAAGCGGGCCCCCAGCGGGGGTTCAGGGGCGAAGCCCCCGAAGCAAAAATTGCCTTATAAAATTATATTGTAATTTCATTGTAAATCTGGACCGTTCATTATAAGGTCGCAGATCTAATGGTAGAGATTATGTTAGGGTTTTTTCCCTAGAAGGCAACCCTCTTTTATGAGGGAAATGTATTGCGGCTATGATAGAGTGTGAATATTGTATTCTGAGAGAGGAGACTGTGAGAGAAAGAAGAGGAAGTTACAACGGGTTTTGTTGTAGGTTGTATCCTTTCATTTGTTGGATAATAATAAAGGAAGGACCTGGCAATTTCTCTGGTGGACGTAGCCCACACTGGGTGAACCATGTAAATCTGTGTCTCTCTTGTATTGTGTGTCTTCTGTGTTTTGTTTCTGCATTTGTTTTATTTTATTT
>ML809199.1:116650-128814 GCA_009831015.1 Picea engelmannii
TGCCAAAAATCCCTATCATTTTGCCCTTGAAAATCACTAAATCTAGTCAAAAAATGCCCTTTTGACTTTCATCTCCAAAAATGGCCTTCAGATTTTGATTTGATAATTCATAACCAGCTTATTGAAGAAGGATTCAAACCATTAAAACCCAAAAAATTCTTGATCTAGGCGAAAATTTGGCTATTCTGGCCTTGACATCTTTCAACAGTGCACTTGCCTAAAAAATCTGCTCCTACGCTGTTGAAAGTCGCTACTTTCCACAGCTAACTAGCCATAATTCTGCCTTCTGCGCTGGTGAAAGTGCAGATTTTTTCAAAATCAATTTTATCGGTCATGGAGAGTCTGTTTTGCATGTTTAAATAGTCGATCGACATCTACAAATCCTGAAATTTTCAATGGTGCTTTCAGATCTTCATTTCGAGCTCAGGAAGCTAGTCAAATGTTCCCTACAAGATTAGGCATCTTTCCTTCAAAAATACCGGTGCGTTTTTTAGTGCTAACATATTTTTTTGGGTATGTAAGAGAGTTTTAACATATGTTTTGTTTTCAACATACAGACAAGGGAGCAGTGTACCCAGCGGATATACCAGTGCCAGGATGTCATGGCGACGCCCCAGTTGTAGCAGACCCAGCAGTACTGGTGGTGGGCCTCCAGGAGGTTGAGAGGAACCTCCAAGGCCTTACTATGGGTATCCCTCCTCTGTGGAGGGGGGACGTGCCTTTGCATCTACAGCGGCACACTGTAGGGGTGCCAGAGAATATCAATTCTCTATTGAGGCGTGTAGTACATGCAGTAGTATGCAACTCACAACACAACGCAACGCGGGGAGATTAGAGTCTCCCCGTGATCATGTTTTTTGTATGCCCTGTCAGGCGATGTTGTATGGGTGGATGGACCCAATATTTTGTTCTCTTACAAACTTTTTGATGTAAAACAAACCTTTCAGTCACGCCATATATATATATATATATATATATATATATATATAGTTTTGAGTTTTCATTATACCAATGATTTGTACATGATGATGTCTGTGATGTGTTTTAATTTACATGCAATGTACAGTTTTCATTTTTCCTTAAATCTTATATGTGGGAAAGATACCGATCCATAATATAATTAGCTAATGAATCCAAAACACTATTGAGTTCTCTCGGAATGTGTCTATATTCGATGTAATCGAACATTCGTTCGAGACGGTGAACTTGCAAGTGTAAGCGTAGCAGGATACGACTACGGATAGCGTAGATACGATTGAGTTGACGAACCACCAGTTGGGAGTCTAAGTAAATAATGATGCGAGAAATACCTAGAGAGGAAGCTTGGCTCAGTAATCCAATGAAAACATGATATTCTACCATATTGTTGGTTGCTGGTCCTAAACAAATGCCTCCTGAACTCACCACTTGGTTAAATTGGTAAATAACCCAAGCTGCTAAAGCGATGTTCCGGGTATGTCGGCTAGCGCCATCCTCGAACCCAAAAAAGATAGGAAAGGAAGACGTCATCTGTGCATGAAAACACAGGCACAGTCATGAGTGGCAATGGTAAAGACTCAAGCACGCGAAAGAAAAGACACACCAAAACTAAATACAATAATGTACAAAGTACAATATGCTAGGTGATCTAGGCATAGTACTTCTTAAGGTAAAGCCCGTTTCGGGGCTCTCCTAGGGAGATTCCATCATGATCAACTAATTCATAGGCACCTTTATGTAAGACACGCTTCACGATGTAGGGACCGTGCCACATGGGTTCTAACTTTCCTGTCCCCAATTTATCGTGAGCTTGGTTGTAAGTAAGGAATAAGTCTCCTTCTGCGAAAGTCCGAGGGTGGACGGATTTGTCATATTGACTTTTAATTCGTTTTTTATGTGCCTCATTAGTGAGAGCAGCATCGCGATGCGTTTCATCCAGTTTGGACAGATACAAAAATCATTCTTCTTCAGCGGAAGTGTGGGGCAGGAGTTCTACTTTCAGTTTGAGTGATGGAATCTTGCACTCGATCGGTAGGACGGCTTCAATGCCATAGACCAACTGGAAGGGAGTGAATCCAGTTGAAGTTTTTACAGAGGTGCGATAGGCCCAGAGAGCAGAGAACAGTTGTAGATGCCACGATGTTTTGTTTTCCCCTACCATGCGTTGAATCATGGTTTTTAGGACTTTGTTGATAGCTTCAACTTGTCCATTCGCTTGAGGGTAGTAAGGGGATGAGTTTTCATGGCGAAAACCCAATTTGACGTGTAACTCGCTCATCATCTGGTTTTTGAAGTGTGCACCGTGGTCAGTGACAATGACACGTGGTGCACCAAAACGAGTTATGATGTGGTTGAAGATGAAAAGAGCTGCAGTACAGCCATCATTTAGGAAGGTAGGCATAGCCTCAGTCCATTTGGTGAAGTAATCTACGGCGACGATGATGTAACCGTGCCCCCCGACTGAGGTAGGCTTACACTGCATAAAATCAATGCCCCATTTGACAAAGGGGCCGATGGAGATAATTGGGTGCAGGGGCATGGGGTGGGTGCCTGCCTTCTTGTTAAAGATTTGGCAGGGTGGGCATTTCTTGACAGCCTCGATGCAATCTTTGAAAATTGAGGGCCAAAAATAGCCAGCACGCAGGATTTTTTGGGCTGTGGCCATTCCGGAAAGGTGACCGCCACAAGTGCCAAGGTGACAATCATTCAAAACGCGTTCATCCTCTTCATGAGTCAGAAATTTACGAAGGATGGTGTTAATGCCATGACGATATAAGGTGTCGTCGAGGATGAGGTAACGGCGAGAGTGGTGACGGATGCATCGTTGCTCTTCACGAGAGATGTTGGGTTGAAAATGTTATGTTTGAAGGTAGAGGAGAATGTCTCCGTACCAAGGATCAGAGGTGCTAATGAGGAAGAGAGATTCACCAGGTAGAGAATATCTAGGTTCGATGTTTTCATCGGCACGAGGAAAAGCGCAGATGAGCTCTGCAAACACCAGGGATTTTTTGTCTTTCGCCTTCGTAAACTCAAGATCGAATTCTTGGAGAATAACGATCCATTTCAAATATTTTCCCCCAAGTACTTGACGTGTCAGGACGTGGCACATGGGGTTGGAGTCTACGATTACCTTGGTGGTGTGTAATAGGGTGTAGTGGAGAAATCTTTGGACAACGATGATGGCTTCCAGAGCCAGTTTCTCAACATGCGAATATCTGAGTTCGGGTCCAGATAAACTCTTGCTCAGATAGTAAATCACATGTTCTTCATCGTTAGAGTCTTCTTGGACTAACACCATTGCAATGGTGGAAGTAGAAGCGGCCAAGTAAAGGATATAATCCTTTGTATATTCGGGTGGGTGTAACAAAGGTGCATGGGTCAAAGCATGCTTGAGAGTGTCAAATGACCATTGAGTTGTGTCATCCCAGATGAAAGGGACATTCTTTTGCACTAACCGCATAAATCCTTTAGTGATCTCAGCATAATTATAGATGAAATGGCGAAGAAAGTTTGTTTTTCCTTGCAAACTTTGGAGTTGTGTTAAATTGGTGGGTGGGGGTAAAGCTAAGATGGCCTTGATTTTTAGGGGGTCCACCCTAATCCCATCTTTGGATACAATGAAACCGAGGAGTTGACCGGATTCAATAGCAAAAATTCATTTGTGTGGGTTCAGACGAATACGGTAGAACCTACATCGCAGGAAAATCGCACGTAAATGATCAATGTGATCAGATCGAATTAACGAATGTGCGGGTAAATCGTCAAGATACGGTTCTGCGATATGTTTGATGTCATGAAAAGCATACGACATGGCTCGCTGGAAAGTGGCTCCAACATTTTTAAGGCCAAAAGGTAGCTTTCGGTAGGCGAAATTTCCCCAAGGGCAGATGAAGGTTGTCTTGTGTTGATCTGTAGGCAAGATTTCAATCTGGTTACATCCAGAAAAGCCATCCATGAAAGAAAAGATTACGCTCCCTGCGCAGTTATCGATGATCTGGTCGATGAAGGGCGTAGGATAGTTGTCCTTAGGACAAGCTTTGTTGAGTTCTCGATAGTCAATGCAAACATGGATGGTCCCTTGTTTCTTAGCAACCGGAATGAGGTTGGAGACCCATTCGGTTAAAGGGACGGGATAGATAAAGCCATATTTTAGAAGTTTTTCGACTTCTGCCTTTATAGCTGTGACTTTCTTGGGATGAACAAGGCGAAGCTTTTGTCAAACTGGTTTCACGTCAGGGTAGGTTTTGATTTCATGTACGATGATCGAAGGATCGATCCCTGGCATTTCCTCGTAACTCCATGCGAATACATCGTAGAATTCCTTGAATAAAGCGGTATAAGAGACCACTTCATCGGGTGTGCAATTAGCACGAAGGTTGATGTTTTCCACGACACCTTCTTTGATTGAAATGTCGATCGTGACAGTAGTAGAGATGTTACCCATGTTCCCCTCAGAGAGAGTATCTGTCATGAGGATAGGATATTGCGGAGCTTTGGTAACATCGGGGGGGAAGATAGATTGTATGTCTTGGATTTCTTCCAATGGTGGAAGAAAAGAGGATCGATGGTGATTTTCATCCCAGGGTAGATCGTCAAGGCTAAGCATTTCCATGATAGATTCGTCCGAAGGAAAAATGTGGGAAATGTAATCGACGGCAGACGATAGGGAATCTAACCACGAGGGCACCGAATAAGTATCAGGTTCCAACGAATGTGAATTATTCAACGAGGGAGAGGCGGATTGAATAGCTACGTATGCAGCCTCAGCTGGACTCAGTGGCATTTTGTCACCGAGCACATTGAATTCCAATGGACTAGGCACAATCCAGGGGTCAGATGATTCCAAGGATTGATAAGGCAAAGTCGAAATCATATTGACAGCGGAAATATGATGTGCAGTAGGTGGAAGTGGTGTAGGGAAAGTACCCATGAGGCTAGAATCTTTCAACAAGCCAACACCAACGCTTTCATACGTAATCGGGTGGTCTCCCAGAAAAGGAATATTGTTGGTAGTAAGGATGTGAGCGTCGGGTGTGAAGAAATCAAGTTGATCGGTGGTAACAATTTTGCCTTGATGAGGGAATTGTACACATTGAAACACCAACGAGGAGACGGTAGTCATTGCATAGAACCAACTTCTTCCAAGTAGCAGGTTGGAATCGAGGGGGGCATTGACCACCTCGACGTCAACAGTAACAGTTTTTCCGCCCAACTGAACGACTAAGGATTGTAATAATCCGTGAGGGTGAAAACCTCGTCCGTCAAAGGCACATAACATGGTAGCGGATTTTTTAAGGGAAGGTGACTTCAAACCTTTCAAATAGGCTAGGAACATGACACAGGTGGAGGCTCCCTCATCCAGGATAGTCCGGTGGATTTGTTGATTGTGAACAACCACATCAATTTGGAATGCTAGGTGGTGGGAGAGTCGCGGTTGATGGTCATCCAGGTTAAACGTGAGGTAGTTTGATGACTCAGGATCGAAAGCACCGATAGCGGCTAAGAGTGTTCTACGTTGGTTAGGACAATGTTGTAGAACTTCCAAGGCGGACATGGCACACGGGGCTTGGGCCAAATCTTCTACGATGTTGTAGTTTTGGGCAGCCCGTGAATTAGGATGGAATGTAGATTTTCGGATGGTGCTCTTAGGAGGGCATAGGATAGAGTCAAAAGATGGTTTCTCAATCTGGAGTGGCCTGGATGGAGGGCTAATAGATGGAGGATTGGTGGAAGGTGGTAACGGATCTGACGCAGAACCGTTAGCGATCTTCGGCTTGTCAGGTTTAACTGGCGTGTCATATGTCGCAGAGCGAGTTGTTAGATTAACTTCGTTAAACATGTAAATGTGGGCACTTGTCGAGGCCTCATCATGGGTTTGGTTGGAAATGCCCCCCGGCGTGGGGGTTTGTGCAACCAAATATTGTTGTTGCGGAAAAGGCTAAGTGAGCACAGCGGGTTGTGAATTTCCCTTGAAAAGTTTGGCCACTTCATTGTGATGTGGGCAGTCTTGAGTGTATTGATCGTCACCGCAAATGAGACATGGGAATTTCGGTTTTCATTGTGGTTGTTTTCCGGCAGCAAGGGTTTGTGTTTGGGTTTTGGGTTGCTCATTGTTGTTGTTCTTCTTTGGTTTGTTTCTCTCTTTCTTCTTGCCCCCAAGCTATTGTGAAGGGGTTGAATGGACCGCATTCACATCAGAGACCTGAGTTTGAGGTGGGGTAGAAGAGGGTGCAGTCGAACTGGGGGCATCCATGGAAGCAGGCCGCTGGATTTTTCCAGTAGACTGAGTAGTAGATTGAGTTTTGATGGAACCAATAACTCCATCCGCATGTGAAGCAGTCGATGGTTTGGATGGATCGTTAGTGGCACGGGTAGCGTTCGGTATCAACTCGTATAGAGTACCGGACTGTGAATAGACTAAGTCCAAGTATTGAGCTCTAGCGATGGCTTCTTCCTCAGTGACTACGCCACCCATGGCAACATCACGAGCGATCTGGGGTAATAGTGATTTCGTGAACCATTCCGCTAACAATTGGTCAGGAATGACCGCTTTGATTAGCCTTCATCGTCGTCTCCATTCATGGATATGATCGGAGATATGTATGGAAGTTTTCTGATGAAGAGAGGTTAATAGTTCAGTACCTGTCTCGTATCGAATGGGTAGTTGGAAGTCTGTGAGGAAGGACATGGAAAGAGAGTTGAAGTCGTGAAAAGATGCACGTGGTAATTCAATATACCATTTTGTTGCGGGACCCGTAAGTGTTCGTTGGAAAAGACGCAAATGAATCGAATCGTCCATGAGGGAGTTGGATGAACACCACAAATGGAAAGTCATCACGTGGTTATTTGGGTCTTCTCTGGGCTTTCCGTCAAATTTTGGGATATCAGAAGGAAGTTTAGCTGGAATGGCTGGCCAAACCGGAGAATGATAAATGGGATCATTCGTTAACCAAGACAAGTCTGGAAGGTCCAGAGTGGCTAGAAAAGGTAGTTGTCGGTTAACCTGTGGGTAATGCTGGTGTGGCAAAGGGACACCAGTGGGGCCCAATACTGGGTTATGTGGATAATTATAACTCGTGGGCCCTCTCATGTGAGGTTGGTTTTGACCAAGGTACATAGGATTCGAGATGTTTTGAGAAGTATTTGTGAGCGGAGGATAACCGGATGGGTTTTGTGGATTATAAGGTGGGTTTGGCATTTGTCCATAAGGGGGTTATTGCGGAGTTTGCACATTTTTTCCTGTGGAGGCATGTGGGTTTCCTTGAAAAGGGACATTCCACGGATTAGGTGCAACAGACACATTTTGTCCTGTGGAGGTATGTGGGTTTCCTTGAAAAGGGACGCTCCACGGATTAGGTGCGGCGGACACATTTTGTCCTTGTGGTTGATGGTGTACTCCAGATTGAGGTTGCCCCCTAGTATGAGGGTGCCCCCCGAATGGAATTTGTCCTCCGGTAGGAGGATGCCCCCTAGCATTAGGGTTCTCTCTGAATGGAATTTGTCCTCCAGAGGGAGGATGCCCGCCAGTTTGAGGTAGAGTTCCCGGGATCTGAAATCTAGATGCCAATGACTGACCGATGTTTCCGATCGGGTTGGGACCACCAAGACCAGTCCCTCTAGGTTGTTGGATAGGTATGGAACTTCCTAGTATAGTTTGAGTAGTGGTTTGGGTAGTGGTGGTAGTAGAAGCATTCAATACCCTAAATCCAAAAGGGAGTGTAGGTCTTGGTGTTACAGGTGTGCCGATCGGGGCTTGATTAACTACCGCATTACCGGCAGGAATAGTCGGAATGTGTGGGGTCATTATCGAATGGGTTGTCTGGAGGGGAATAGTAGGCCTTGGGCCAACAGACGGTATGTTCAAACCAACGGTTGGTGTGGCTGTAAAAGTGGTAGTACCGGTGAAATGATTTGGGGGTACAGTATAGAAAAAGGATGCATCGGCACCTTCTTCTGTTCCATAAAGGTCTTGCACCAAGCGTGGTGGACTTCGAACAATGTCCGCAGTCCAAAAAGGGTCACTGGCTAGAGGATTCTGAGCAGACCCAGTCGGAATGTCAGAAGGGTTGATGACAACAAATTCTCCAGCGAAATTCAGGTGGAGGATCTGTCGTTCGTATCCCTCCAGAATGCAATAAGCTTCCAGAGATTCTGAGACAATTCGGAAATTCTCCTGGGGGATGGGAACTTCTTCCTGGGAAGTTGTAGCATTATGAACTTCGCTCTGTTGAGGAGATTCCTCGGTAGAATGAAGGGGTAAAGGGGTGTTTCCTTCCATATTCTCTGGAGGAAGTCCATGTAGCCTCCGCGAGCGGTGTGGAGGGTCGATGTTGGCGGAGAAGAGTCGTCGAAAGAAATCTATGGCCAACTAACGAAAAGAAACAGCACACGCTAAAAAAATCTAAGAATCACAACCAAGCAAATAGGACCTTCTTTTGATGACCATACTAGTTGGTGATGAAATCCAACGTCGCGTGATCAAGTCCAGAAGGGGCGGGGATAGGGTGGAACAATTACAATGGTGACCTGCTTAACAGACTTACGCCTTGGTGCAAGCTTCCACGCAGTAATTGTGGATTTACCCTCCAAGGAGCCCGAGTGAGTTTGACCAATGTCTACTCCAGGTACAGTGAGACTTCCCGTCACTGTCACCTTGTGTAAGAATCTAAAGATTATGGCCACTAAGGTTACCAATTCACAGTCAGCCCCTGGGCGGGAACAGTCGATAGTTCGATCCGAACGTACGGGCGGGGTATCAAGCCCGAAACCAACTAAGAGGCTTCCATGCAGTAATTGTGGATTTACCTCAAAGTGATCCCCATAATACGATCTGACCACCACAATCAGTTAAACCATAGAGGGTTAGTCCCTGTAGCTTACCCGAATGCAACCTCATGCGTAACCCTTGTGTGAGAGGGGGATCCCAGGCAGACTTATACGATAACTGGATTTGACTCTCCCTAACTCAAGATGCTACTGTTTGTTTTAGAAACTTTGGAGAGTTATGCTCACAGCCCTAATCCAAAGTACTAAGCCTAGTCTACTGTTGGTGGAGGATCCTAGAAAAGAAAAAGTTCTAGATAACTTTTAATTAGCGTTGATTTTAGTGGTTGTTCTTTATGCAAAGGGGTGCATGGAAGTGAAACAAATGGAATTACGACTCAGACCCAAAGAATGCATCAGATATGATAAGCAGTCATTTCCTTTCGATGAATATCTATCCAAGGGAGAGAGAGAGTTCTTTCACTAATCCAGCAGAAATAAGGAATGCCCTCAAACGATTGTTTTCTCAATCAAATCCTAATGTAATGCAGAAACTTTTAAGATACCTTCTGATATGCACTATTAACCATGCAGATGCTTTTATATTGTTTGCGTATGAGTGATGATCAATACAACACAATGCTTGTCATGCTAATTATCTTTTTGGTATGAATGAAAACCAATCTAGCACAAACAAACAGTTACACAAACAATACACTCTTTCGTAGCAATCCAAACAAAAAGCAAAAGAAAAAACAACACTCAAAGAGAAAAGAAAACTTCACACCCAAAATCAAAAATTGAAGAACAAATGACCTTGACCGAAATCAAGACAAATAGGCCCGTAGGCTTTTCATGACCTTCACCAGGGTTTGTACTCAATTGATGAGGCAAGAAAAGCAATGCATGGATTTCGAATTTCACTCAACGGGGAAAAACTCAATGAAAATGGTGAAGAAGGCTACAAGATCCAATTAACAAGGTGTTTATTCTTCAGAAGACAGATGTCAAGGCTAAAAAGGGAAGAAAATTTGACTCACTAGATCACCCAGCAGAAGACACACAGAGGCAAACCCTAAACAAGGCAGTTCTAAAGGGTTTTCTGGCCAAAAAGAGGTTGGCACTCTGTTTCCAAGGGCAAGGATCGTTATAGTGCTCTGTGTATAGGTATTGGGGAGCGCTGGCGCTCTGTGAACACTAGGACAGGGGTGCCAGGGTCTAAAAATCCCAAAAATGTCAAAAAAATCCAAAAATTGGGATTCAAACTTGACAAGTATGCTGAGTGTGATAAAGTAAGGAGCCAATCAGCTCATGAAACCAATCAAAAGAGGAATGAACCAGGTTTGAAACAATCAAGGGATAGAACAAGGTCAATGAGGAGAAAAATCCAAACAAGAGGTTTCGATTTGAGGCTATCTCCCCAGCGGAGTCGCCAGTTTCTGTTGTAGGAAAATCTCCCTGCGGACAGGTAGATCACCTCTAGAGCTTGACCTTAACCCTAGATAGAAAACTGTTTATCATGGACACTGACTTCCTTTCAAATCTATCTAAACTAACACATGAGAAGGAAGTATGACAGAAGTACCTTTTTATCGACGTTTGTCCCTGCACACTCCGAGTTGCACTCCAATCCTTTGCTCCTCGCTGAGTTCTTCGGATAAAACAGGATACGACTGCTTCCTACTCTATCGATGTTAGCTTGAAAATAGATCTACCAACTAGTGATAAGTTCATGTGACATTAGACACAAACTAGAATGAAACAGGCCAAGCGTGTCATATTGATGAGAATAACGATAGCGGTACTTACAATCGTAGATGCGAATGCGACAGCTTCGTCAAGTCCTCTTCGTCTAACCCTTGCCTGGAAGTTCCACAATCTGGATAACAGCAGCTTCACTGATCACTGTGACTGTAAGTTTCCTCCAATATCATAAGTTTCATAGCTTCAGTTCCTCCCCTTACTTATGAGATCATAAGTTTTGTATCCTCCTTCCACCATCATAGAGCCTGTTTATATAGGTTAAGAAGAGCTTAACCTCTTGAGTTATGTTTAGAACAAGTTGAGAACCTCCTCCTCAGATCAGGGATCTCTTGATGAAACCAAGAATTCAAGAACAACTGCCTCCTAATCTCGAAATATTCTTTCCTTATTCTCCTCACCGAGCTAACAACTGACCCAGATTAGGGAGCGCTCCTTCAAAAGGGGCATCAGAGCACTAGAACGCTCCCAGAGAGGCATAAGGGGAGCACCAGCGCTTCAGAAGTGGGCAGCGCTCCTTCAGAGGGGTGAGGAAGCGTTATAACGCTCCCTGAGGCCTTATAGAGGAGCGCCAGTGCTCCTAAGGCTATTTTAGGGGAGCGTTCACCCTCAAAACCCTTGATTAAAATCCCTCTTCAGGTGTTAAGAGTTATTTTATTCCAGTGAACTAGTTCTCTTCCTTCAAATCAGTCATGTGAAATATTATAAGTGCCTCCTTAGTGTCGTTGTCATGAAAACATGTCTGAACATCATTTGCGACACTAGTGACCAACTTGTGACACTTGCGAAAGTTGCAGGGAAGATGCGACACTTACGACAACTGAGAGGGACATGCGACACTTATCCAGCTGAGCAATTTTGATGTGTAACAGTTATGATATAAACTAAATCATCTGGGCTAGTCTTTCACTCACATCTGTGAGCTCTGAAATAATATTTGCCTCAGAGCAGAATAATGAGATATCTGGACTATTCTTCTCAAGCAAGGAAGAATAACTATCCTGTCTTTTGAACCTGGACCATTCCTCACCCTGGGCCATTCTTCCTACACTAATCAAAGTGCACCCTCGAGAGA
Organism: Picea engelmannii; assembly: GCA_009831015.1. Taxonomy (NCBI): domain Eukaryota; kingdom Viridiplantae; phylum Streptophyta; class Pinopsida; order Pinales; family Pinaceae; genus Picea; species Picea engelmannii. The sequence goes on from ML809199.1 coordinate 128,229, forward strand.
ATGTATAACCCTAAGGAATGATGAGCCTGGACCATTCCCCACCCTGAGCCATTCCTCCTACAATAATCAAAGTGCACCCTGAAGAGAATGTATAAACCCTAAGGAATGTCTGTCTCTAATTGTTGAGCCTGGACCATTCCCCACCCCGAGCCATTCCTCCTACACTAATCAAAGTGCACCTTGGAGAGAATGTACAAAACCTAAAGAATGACTGTCTGGACCATTTCCTCTGTTAACCACAAGAGGAAAATATTGTCATGCATCAACCTCCAAAACAGACCATTCCTCATGTTAACCACAATGAGAAATTGTTGTCCGACAAGGTAGGCGAGTCTTCTTGAGTAACCCTCAAGAAGCGAGACTTCCCTAGACCACTCCCCATGTTAATCACAATGGGAAGTCGTTGTCTATGATACATCAGCGATCATACTACTTCCTGTTATCACCCCATAATTTATGGGAATCATCTTATGACTGGGATATTATCTATACCTGGTGATCCGGTTCACAAATGATATTGCATCCTTCAAATAATTTGTGAAAAGAAAAGGAAAAAGAAAAGAAAAGGAAAAAGAGGGCAAAAGAT